>CM077152.1:39665666-39910489 GCA_039583875.1 Platanthera guangdongensis
TTTGTGCAATTTTTCACAAAATATCATAAAATTATTTCATTTGCAATTCACCAAAATTCATATTTGCACATTCAAACACAATAATAAACAAACTCAATTGCAACAAGGAGATTGTTCAATACAGATTTATGCTTGTAAGTTGTATTCTTTATGATTCTTTAGAGTTATAGAGTTATGCTTGTAAGTTATATACACATTTATAGTTATGAATGTAGATATAACTAGCTTTAACCACATGTTTTTGTGATTTTCTTGAAGGAAACAAAGACGGACACTGAGCAGTTATTGGACACTCAGTTGTGGCATGGCCACTACAAGAAAAGGTGAAAGTTGGACTGGTGAAAGTTGAAAAAAAGGAGAAATTTTTGGCATACTGAACTTCTCTTTGTTGGACTAGTCGTGAAAGTTGAAAAAAAGGAAGAGACCAAAAACAAGGCACTGAAGATGGAATAAGGCAAGAAGAACGAGCCTAAGAAGAAGAAAAAAAATAATTCTCACGAGCAAATTGCTTATTATAAAATTTTTGTCTTGTATTGGGTTTAGTAGATCTAAAGTGTTATGTTGATTTGTATTGAGGGGTTTGGGCTATCTCCCACCTTCCTTTTTTTTACTATTAATAAAGATATATTTTCATTGAGATTCTTTTACCAAATAGATATTTTATTTATTATCATGTCTTATCTTGTAATTTATTTATTTCTATTTAATAGCAAATAATTAAATCTATTTAAAAATGTACGTTTAGCAACAAAATTAATAGTAGTCACTAAAAACGTACATTTAGTGATTGAAATTAATGGTCACTAAAAATTACTTTTAGTGAAGAAAAATAGTTGTCACAAAAATGTACATTTAATAATGAAAATTAATGGTCACTAAAAATATACATTTTGTATCGGAAATTATTTGTCACTAAATGTCAATTTTCTATAATTAACACTTAAAAGAGGGCGGGAGATATCCTAACCCCTCAATACAAAGTAATAATATAGATTATTTCACTTGTTTATGAATGCCAGGGTGAAGAAAACCAAAAGGGTTTGAAGGGTTGTTGCGATCAATTGTGAGAGATTTAGTAGATTGCTCCGACCAATGATGTGCAGGTTCCTCCCGGAGTCACCTTTCATGCATGGAGGAGGTGGATATTGAACAAATGGTAGGCAGTCTTGTGATTCTTTTTATGGTGTCTGCTATAACACAGTAATTCTGAAAGTTGAAAATGAAGCAACAAATATTAACTACTGTTAACTATATGAATTAATCATTTGCGCCACAAAAATTTAAATCGAAACAGTTTAAAATCACATATCAAATCTTCCAGCAGGGCTCGCAGAGTCGCAGGCCGCAGGCCCGCAGCGATGGCATTGGCGTCACAGGTTCTCATAATCGCAAGCAGGCAGCTTCACAAATCACATGGTTCTCGTCACAGGATTGCAGGAATGAGACGAGATTAGGAGAAGGGTTTGAAATGCATTTCTAGGGCATGTTGCCTACCGCTGTGCCGAGGAAACAAACCGCCTGAAGAAATTCGCGAAGCACCCACACACCTCTATAAAAATTCACAAAAAATATGACCCGGGCACTTGCCCGATTGCCATACATGGGTCCGCCCCTGCAAGGTATCAACGTGCAACTGTAAGAAAATAAGGAAACTAGTTAACACATTTTAGAACATTTACACATATATGATCCAATCTCTTAATATTTCTTGAAGCATTTTTAAACAAAATGCTAAGTAATATAAAGTAATCAATAATAATATTTGTTCTCGGTCCATGTTGGCAGACAAACTTTCTAAAATGTTCAACTATGGAAACTAGTTAATAGTACAAAGAAGTGCATTTTAGGTAAACTCACCACACCAAACTGCCAACTTCTGGATGCCATGTCATTGAAATCAGCAGCATCCATCTCCTGAAAATGCACAGAAGAAATCGAAAGGAAATTTTGCTTGTTAGTTAGTTTAATTACCAGATTCTAGTTCTAATTGGTAAATTGAAAAAGAAATTGATGATCAAGAAATTCGCATAATCATGTATTATACTTTGGGTTGGTTTAGCATAGCTGTTCCTGTCGTGAACGCGGTGGTTCTAAACCGTTGTTCATGAACATCCAACCTCGCCTAAGGAACTCCATCCACTTTTATGTTGAGAATTAGTTTTTTTCTTGGTAGCAATTGTAACTCTTGTCATGCCAAATATATATTTTTTGAAGATAGAGTTTTTGTCTTCACTCATAGGGGCAAAAATGTCGGGCCAAATGGAATTGATATAATCCCCAGATCCTCCACCTATAATCGATTGATTTTACTCTCCCCGCATTGATTTTTAAGTTCACTCTAATGTCGACTAACTAAAAAAATTCATCATTAAATGGAATAGTAGACACAACCCGTATCTAATAATTCAATATTATGACGAGTCTACAACTATAAGAAATCAATATAAATAAAGATTTACAGGTTAAGCAGTCTTAGGGTTCGTTTGGCGCTACGTTTTTACTCCATTGAGTTTGGACAAAAACACCGCTATCATATAATATATGTTTGGCATGACATGGGTTATGACCGCCACCAAGAAAAAAATTAATTCTGAACATAAAAGTGATGAAATTTCTTATGTGAGATTGGGCGTTCACGAACAACGGTTCCTAACCACTGTGTGTAGGACCGCCGCCACCATGCCAAACATGCCCTTAGGGGGCCCAAATTCACCCAACGGTTACTGAAAATTTGAAAACATGTGAGTACTTCTAATTCTATATAGGAAAGATTACGTACGATGCGATATATAGAGGGCAACTTCATCTCCCACGTAGACTTCAAGGTACGCATAACAGAGACATGGGTCGATGCTCCCAATGCTCTAAAGGTCCACCTGAACAATAGTGCAAGCAAACATACCACAGTGACTATGAAGCTCAACAACATTGCAAAAGAACATTTTTTTGATTCTGTTACGAAATCGAGCAAAGACGATAAACAAACAACACAAAAGAACGCAAGATTTATGGGGACAGTATAAAGATACAAGCAGTAGAGCATATTGTTTCACTAGATCGAAGAACAGAATGGAACAAAATGAGATATTTCCCACACTACCCTAAACCCAAACCTAACAAAAGTTTTACAGACAATTCAATCCAAATATAGTTCGAATACAAAATCCCGCAAGTTATTTGCAGGAAAAATTCATCTAAATGTCATACTTTTGAGAATCTATGAATAGATTAGGATTCAAAGCAAATAAATAATAGATTCTATGAAATCATAAAACAATTATCTGCAAATTGACATCAAAAGAACATAAAGAGGCAGCAGATGCAATAGACCTGAAAGCCTGTAATGCAGAAAAGGAAGCAACATACGTACCCAATGTACATATCCAGTCTCTTAATATTTGTTCTTGGTCCATGTTTTACCTTTATATAGTCATTCAATGAATCCAACATGGTTGCACAAATTTCAACCTCAGGTTCCTATAAGCAAACAAGAATTGAATTATCAACATTAAATTTCATAGATACATGAGAAAGTAACAAGAATAGAATTACCAGGAACTTTACTGATTGTTGTTACTATCATAAATTTTTTGGAAGTGTTCTTGTTTAAATATAGAATATCACAAGGAGCCCACGATAATGCAAAAGAAAATCCTGAAATAATTCTCATTACCTGGGATGAATCTGCAATTGATGCTAAAGTTGTCAATGCCCCTTCTTGCACCATCTGCTTCACATTTTGAAAGAAGTAAAAACTTTATAACATTGTCTTTACATATGAAAAATTAAAATATTACAAGAAAAATGAGAGATTATGCTTTGTAGTACCTGTAGTAGCATAAGTAGTTTGCTAATAATGTCATCTAAGTAAGGTGATAAAGTACTTGGAGTGCAGTTCTCTATGGAATTAATTTTTGCTGAAGTAGCATGTGTCTGCCAAGCAATCACAATAGCAACATTAAAAGGATTAGACAGTGAAAAACAAAGGAAACCTGAGAGTTAATAATGATGAAATTTTCAAGCAAGTAATTAATACAAGATGCAAATCATCACTCCAACATCTGAACCTTCAATTTGACCACAATGAATTCCTCCTAAAAGGCGGACCCATGATCTGAATCAAAATAACTTTCCATTTAGTATTCAACATGAGATGAAAAATGTCCATGGTGGTGATGCTGAAGTTGTACTCTTGATATTCAAGAGATCATTAGAAGTACTCTTGATATTCAAGAGATCATCAGAAGTCCGTAATTGAAATTGGATCCCCAATCAGACAACTAAGGATCAAGATTAATGCCAAGAATTTATAAAGCACTGAATTAAAAACTTGAGTAATCTCTGAAATAAGTATTACCTCACACCTCTTGATTGGTAGCAGGACTAAACGTCCCCCAATTTTTTCCGCATTAGTAGCAATCACAGACATAAAACTCATAATAATTCATAGAATAATAGCACCAAGCCAAAAAATCTTAAGAGATATTTTATCTATTTCTCAACAAACCCAAAACTTAATATGCAGTTAGCCAAACATCATAGAAATAAAAGAGATAAGAGTTCATACCATAGAAGATCCTTCCAAAGAGTCAAACAATATAAAAGTGAAAGAAAACTTGAAAAAGACCGACATTTTTACAAATATAAAATTACTTGAACAGATAAAACATAAAGCAAGAAGAGTCAATATCAATTAGTGTTGTCCGCTTGATCCTAAGGTTCCCTTTATTTCAGAAGAGCCAATATCTTAGACTCCATTCTTTGTGCCATCTGATCTTCCATCTCTTGAATATGAGTCATTCTTTGTGTCATCTGATTTTCCATCTCTTGAATACGAATCATTCTTTGTGTTATCCGATCCTCCATCTTTTGAACACGACCAGTCATCTCCACTTCAAACTCAGCTCGAATCTCTGCTCGTAATTGTTGCATATTTGTGCATACACGCTCTGAAGGTCTTGGTCCCGGCCCCATTCCAAGAACATAACCTGAACGATGTCCAAGTACGGTGGTGTAAGCATCTTCTAGGGACAACTTATCTTCATTCTTCTCTCTTATTTGAGTGTCATGAAGTTCCAATAATTTCTTATATATTTCTTTTGCGGTTTCATCTTGCCACTCATTATCTTTCCCCTTGTGAGTTTTCTCCCACAACCTTACATATATGGGTAACTCTTCTTGTTTTTGTGGAGCTTCTCTCTACATATAAAAACAATAAAACATTAATTCTTAGTACTAGTACTATTGTTAAGTTTAGTCAACATTACAATTGTTAAGAGAAGTACTTATCATTTCATATATTGTTCTTGCGATAGACTTTGTTCCAACATGAGACATCATTTTTTGTTGGCTCCTGTTTTATTTATTGATCTCGCTAATCCTTTATATCAACAAATCAATTAGAAAAATATTGTATGAGCAATGTACATAATTTAATAGCAAAGAATTTTATACCTTGAATCGGGCACTACCCCAGTAACTAATTATCCAATTCAGTGACTAGGATCGATGTCTTTAGGGCAATTTGCATGCCGCTGTGCATCAGTATTCCATTTCAGGTAATAATTAGCATGCAAATGACAACGCCAAATATTATAGTGTCGACGAAGTGAAGATATCAGATCACCACGAACATAAAACTCGTTTGCAAGATTGAATTCAGTCTAAAAATATAATATAAAACACCTAAAATAAGAGTTCAAAATACACTGCTAATAATAAATTAAAAAAATACTAATTTAAAATGTAATACTTACATAGATGATATTAATTATTTTGTCAACAATATCAATTGGAATATCAGACCATTTCTCCACATTCAAAGGAGCATGGTTCCTTACATAGCGCCCACTTTTTGTAATAAGCTCTTGAGCTCTATATCCAACCAATCTTCGTAGTTCTGTTGGAAGTTGCACATCCACCCTCTCTGTATTATTTTGTCTCCTCTTTAACTACTCAAGCCCAATGGTCGGGCCACGTTTATTTTTTTGCTACATTTATACCTGTCATTAAAATTTTTTGTGTTAACATATTTCAAATATATCAAACTAAAAAAACATACGAGAGTTATACCAATATCAATATCATGCTCAGGATTTGTTGGATTTGCAGGTACAAGATCAGCGCCAGCCTGAATAGAAGCGTGTTCAACTACACTTTCAACATGTGTATGTGGATTTTCATTTATCAATCCTCGATCCAAATGTAACGATATTATTGTTTTTGATTCTTTTGTTTGATCTTTGTTGGAAGGTTCACAATCCTGTTGAGTAAGAGATCTAACAAAGGAACGAGCTCGTGCTGTAGTGGACTGTGGATGTAAAGTGGAAGAGTCGGTTTTCCAATCATGCGAATAATGTCTAACACTTGTAGCATGTAGTGGTGAATTATCTGTAAGTATTTCTATGCGAGAAGATTTAGTACTACCACTAGTAATTGTACTCCTCTTCATTTTTTTATTTAAATAACCTGGAAAAAACAATCTCAATTTATAGTAAATATTTAAAATAAAAATGTGTTTTAAACTACAATTGCATTTTATAGTAAATATGGATAATTTACAAAAATGGGCAAAACCAGATGCATTAAAGGTTTGCAGGTTATATATCATCCGCATCCTCAAGGTCTTCAATATCATCACCATCTTCATTTTCTTCAGTCGTAACTCTTCTTTGTATGAATTGATTTTTCTTCTCAATAGTTATAGCCGCAACATCAGTTCATTGTAATGAAAGCACATAATTATCATTATCTACAACATTATCAAGCGTTGATCCTAAACCAATCTTTACATCATACAACTGAATTTCATCTTCAGTGAATTCTTCAAATTCTTTGGTTGGGACATCATAAAAGTGGCGTGCAACTATTTTTATGATCACTCGCCAATCTTTGTTTTTTGTTATCAGGTACGTAATATAATTGTTCAACTTGGCAAGCTAGGACATAAGGTTTGTTGCTTCTTAAATTATGTTTTATGTTAACAAAAATAATTCTGTTGTTTTCTTTTTTGTAGCCTCTACCTTCATTGTATGTATCCCACCATTCACATTTAAATAAGACAATTTCTTGCCCAACATCATACTCAAACTGAAGAATGTCTTTTAGAACTCCATAATATTCTTTGCCACCTGATTGCTCATCACCTTTAACAAAAACACCACGGTTTTGAGTTTTGCATCTGATTTCACGTTCATAAGTATGAAACCTAAATCCATTAACAATATAACCAGAATAATGTATCGCCCCTCTTTTTGGGCCACGGGCCAACTGCAAAAAATCTTTGCTAGCTCTTGAGTCCCCCTCATAATATAACTTGGATATCTGATGAAAACGTAATATAAGCACACACATTAAATAAAATAACAAGTTGACATTTAAAAACTAGATGCTATACTTGCCAGTGACTCAAACCATCTAACAAAAGTAGCCTCGTGTCTTTTTCCAATATATTTAGAGTGTACATGTTGAAGCTCTTGACGATGTTGCATATTAATCCAAATTTTATTAAATTAATTACATTACATAAAAATAATATTACTATAAAGAGTAATAATTTGAAACTCACTTTATAAATGGTTCTACTGCTGGACAATTCCTTAGTATATACAGTTGAGCCTGATGCCAATCTTCATAATTAAGATCTTTTTCTATTTCTTTACCTAATGACCTCCCAGTTTTTTAAAAAATAGACAATTTCGAATCTTGCCCAAAATTTCCTTCTTCATTTCTATTTGGCGAATAAGCTTTGCATCAATTTTATTTATATATCTCGAACAAAATGTCAAACACTCGTGTACAAGGTATCCATTCGCCATTGAACCTTTTGGGTGTGCTTTATTTCACACAAATGATTTGAGTGTATGTAAATATACATTGATTTCAAATATTTTAGTATACATAACATGACAAAGTAAAAAATAATAATTAATTAATTAATAAACATACCTCTCAATTGGATACATCCATCGATATTGTACTGGGCCAGCAATTCTTGCTTCTTGTGCAAGATGAATTGGTAAGTGCATCATGATTGTAAAAAAAAGGAGAAAATATTCTCTCAAGTTTGCAAAGTGTGATAACAATATTTTACTCGAGTTTATCCAACACATCTATACTTAGTACCTTAGAGCTCAACTCCTTGAAAAATACACTTAATTCAACTAGAGGGTCATAAACTTCTTTGCAAACAATGCCACAAAAAGCAGGAGCAAGTTGATCTAACATGAAGACATGACAGTCGTGAGCTTTCATTCTTGACACTTTAACCTCTTTAACATTCACACATCTCTTTATATTTGATGAATACCCATCTGAAACTTTCAAATTCTCTAAAAAACTGTATATTGCCCTTTGTTCAGCCAATATCAATGTATAACATGCTGGCAGAATGACATAATGATCATCTTTTTCTGCCAGGTGTAATTTTGATCTCAACCCCATTTTCATAAAGTCAAGTCTAGAATTCAAATCATCCTTTGTCTTTCCATCAATGTTTAACATTGTACCGAATATATTATCGGTAATTTTTTTAAAAATATGCAGGCAATTAAACAATGATGTATTTCAAGTGTACTCCAATACGGTAATTGAAAAAAATACTTAACTTCTTCCAGTTGTACGGAAGAGAAGTTTCATCCCGCCTTCTTTTCTTTTGCAACTTTCTAAAAATCACATTATTATATTCTTTTAGTAGCCCTAAATGTCATCCCCTGATAGGACTTTTGGAGCAAGCCGAGTTTCAATTGTTCCATCAAAATACTTTTTATCTTTTCGCCATCTATGATTTGAATCCAGAAAATGTATGTTTCCCATGTAGCATATCTTTGAACCATTCTTCAACCGACAATGCCATGTATCTTTATTACAACATGAAAAAGCAAGCTTACCCTTTGTGATCCAACCTGAGAGGTTAGCATAAGCTGGAAAATCATTTATCGTATCCAATACAGCAGCGCACATGTTAAAGTTGCACTTAATATAGACATCATAAGTGCATACCCCAACTTCCAATAAAATTTATAACTCATCAATCAAAGTTTGTAAATATACATCTATATCATTCCCTGGTTGTCCTGGACCGGGAATAATCAAATATATAATAAAATTAGGCGTTTTCATGCATAACTATGGTGACATATTTATGGAACTAAAATAACTGGCCACACACTATAATTTGTGCTCATAAGACCAAAAATATTAAACCCATCACTTGCTAATCCAAGCCAAACATTTCGTGCATCGGATGAAAATCCTAGGTGTTTCTCATCAAATGACTTCCAAGTAAAGACATCAGCTGGATGTCGTAATTTTTCATCATCGCAATGCTTTTCTTTATGCCATCTCATATCCTCGGTCATCCTAGAACACATATACAATCTTTGACGTCTAGGTGTCAAGAGAAAGTGTCGAAGAATCTTGTATAGTATATTTTTACTCTTTCTTGACAACATGTTACTTTCTAAATTATTTTTTATCTTGCTCGATTGCCACCTGGACGTACCACAAGTTGGGCAACTTTCAAAATCTGCAAATTCACCACGATAGATAATGCAATCATTCAAGCAAGATTTTCTAAGTGTTTGTAAAATGCTTTTTGAAGATGTCATGACCTTACTATGATTTTTCTCCGGTGAGTTTGGACAAAAACACCATAGTCATAGAATGTATGTTTGACATGACAACGGTTATGACCGCCACGAAGAAAAGAAAACTAGTTTTAAACATAAAAGTACATGAAGTTCCTTAGGTGGGGTTGGGCGTTCACGAATAACTATTCATAACCACTGCATTTATGATTGTCGTGCCAAACAGAGCTTGAGTATATGATTAGTGGGACTGAAATCCATGCATTATCACTCGATATTATTTGATACGAAATGATATCTTGCTAGATAGTACATTGGATTAATTACGTAGAACAATACAAACATAGATTGAAAATACGAAATTTAAAGTAAAGGCGGGCCGATTAAAGTGGAGAACTGTTTGAGAACTATTATAGGGTTAAACTTTATATTGGTGATGTCTGACCTCTATTCTATATGGATATATGTAATGTGTGTTTAATAGTCATTGATAGTAAATGGAAATTGTGAATATGATGATGGATTTATGGAAAAATAATGAGAGATGGAATGATAAACAATTATATTTAAGATAAATAGTGAGAGTAATATATTGTAGCATAGATTTGAATGGTTAAACATCTACAATGAAGAGAAAATGCATCAATATTATGAAGGCTTGACAAAATTGATGTGAATGACACTTTAAATGCAATTCTCCAAATAAGGAAGGGGCAAAGATGCCTAAAGATCAAAGAATTAGACAGAGACACATCCCATACCTAATGAGATTCTTGGATGTAATTCTCAGAGCTTTAACACCAACACCAATCAAACTGCTTCAAGTGATGTATATGCCCCTGACAATGATGGAAGAAAAACAAGAAAACATTCTCACAGTTATAAATTGACAGAGGAATGATTGCAAGAAGAAAAAGAGTTCGCATATTTGGTTACCAAACCGTCGAAAAACTGTAGGATCCAGGCCGTCGGATGCAGGCAAGGTGCGAGGTGCGAGGATTTTCCGTTGAAGGAGAGGCCGTGGCAGGTGTTGCGAGTTGTGGATATGATGTTGCGGTAGTGGAAGAGGAGCGGCAGCGGTGGGGGAGATGGAGGAGAGGAGCGACGGAAGATGGAAGCGATGGAAGTGGCAGGGGAGTTGGGGGGAGGAGCAACGGGGGAGATGGAGGCGAGGAGCGACGAGGAAGATGGAGGCGAGGAGTGACGGGGAAGATGGAGGCGATTGAATCGGCGTGGGAGATGGATGCGAGGAACGCTGAAAGATGGAGGCGAGGAGTAGTGGGCGACCTAATTTTTCATGGAAATGATTAGGAGTGCTGGCGGATTATTAGGAAGTAGAAACCGTCAATTTGCAGTTATACTTAATTACTTTCATTAACAGTTATACTTAATTAGATAGATAGTGGCAGAATTAATATTAGTGCCGAAAAGGTTTAGGATTATTATAAACCATCTTTGCAGTTATTATTTTTAATTATTAGACAGTGGCAGAATATATATATATATATATATATATATATATATATATATATATTATATATATATTAATGTCGAAAGGTTTTGGTCCGTATGAGTTTTTTTATCTATTCACCGCTCCGCGTGTCCCTCCTCGCTGAGCTGCTCCCGTCCTTGAAGCCGCCCGCGCCTCCTTCCTCCCCTGAACAAGCAGGCGCCTCCTTGCACTCCCTTGAACAAGCCGACACCTCCTTCCTCTCCAGCGTGGCGTCGTGATCGAGAGTTAGGAGAAATTAGGGCATCACCCACTCACGAATTGTGAAACGCCGGCGATACAGTCTCTCGTGACCCCGTCTCCGCCTCTACGGGCCTGGTATGGTTTCCATCTCTATCTCTATGATCTTTCGGTTTCCATCTCAGTCTTGCTGATCTCTCCGATCTCATGCAAGTTTCTAAATAGAAGAGCTTTGGGTCATTATAGTGGTGAGGGGGGTTTGGAAGGGGATGAGTTGGCAGAGGCAATGTGGAGAGCACTTGAATGATTTTGTGTAGGGATAAGGGTTTGCTTTACCTGATTGCACAATAATATCTGATTTTTTGTAAAGAAATCATGTTTTTATAATGTGTCGTATTAATTTCTATTTGTTTAATTTTGTGTTTGAAAAAACAGCTAGTAAGTAATGCGTATTGTTTGGACTACTAATCTTGTTCGTTTTTTTTCGCATTTTGACACGTAAAAAAACGCTTCTTTGCAGTAAAATTAGAAACTGTATGTGGCCTAAAATCAGGATTTAAGCTTTGCCAGCAGCTAACTATTGTAATATGTATTATCAAATTTAGGCATAATTATTATGCATATAGCAGGTTGGAGAGATCATAATGAGCTGGGAGTATGATAAAGCTTTTAAGTCCATCATAATGACACTTTAAATGCAAATTTATGAAGATAATTCATCATGATATTTATGACAATGAACACTATTATGTGCAATAACAAGTTTTACGTGTTGATTCAATTTAAAAATTGTTCAAATTGAAAAAACACTACAACAAAATTCTCATTTAGCAATGTAAATTAGGAAGACTTGATAATCATTCCTAATTAGCATCAAATTTAGCTAGGAAAATACTTTTTTATTTCACCTACAAAAATAGCAAGGGATTTTTTTGTTGCAAAATTAGAAACAAATTTTTTTGTTGCAAAATTTTTGTTGCTAAAATAACAACAAATTTTTTTGTTGCAAAATAACAACAAATTATTTTGTTGCAAAATATTTATAGAGATAAAAAAATATTTTTTTTGAAAAAATTTATCTCTCTTTTGCTTCGTTTGATTCAGTGGGAGCAGACGGATGTTTGAAAATGCCGCCGCCATTTAGAGCTAGATGGGGAGGTAGGGATTCTAAACTAAGAGTTATTGATCGGTTCCTCTAGCGCGGCAGGAGCACGCACCGTCCATTTATTTTTCTGTCGTGTCGCGGTGTCTGCTCCTGCACCTGTGTGAAAATGCCTCCCCAAATAAAGTCTTAATTGAAAATAGAATTTTTAATTTCCTTAACCTCTCTTATAAAATATTTTTTTGTTTATATATATTTTATAAATTATTTATATACATATATGTTATATAAATATATATTATGAAATAATCATATATTTGTATAAATTTTATATATATATATATATATATATATATATAATATATATATATTTCAATAAAATAATTATATATATACGTGAATATCTAAATAATTATATATATATACATATATTTAAGTATTATATAAATAACTATATATATATATATATATATATATATATATATATATATATACAATTATATGTATACATAAATTGAAATATTATATAGATAATTATATATATACATTTATATTTTTTTTAATATAATTTTATAAATTATATAAATGTTTTTTATGTGTGTGTGTGTATATATATATATACTAACGCATTCTTAAAACATATTAATTAGTTGAGTGAGTTGGTAAAGTATAGTTTACCATATATGGATGGTTGAGGGTTCGATCTTCAACCAACACTATTAAAAGTATATTTTTTTGTTAACAACGAAACTAAATTTTCTTACTAATTTGGCAAATTAGCAATAAATTTGGCAATTTAGCAAGGAATTTTATTCTTTGCTAATCAAGGTTTTTCTTGTAGTGAAATTGGGGTGCGGATAAAATTATTAAATATTTTGGGGTGCGGTTAACAACAGAGTGCGACAAGCCAAATATTGGGGTGTGGTTATATTTTGGGATTGGAGTTAACACTGAAGTGCGAACAGCCAAATCCGGGTTGCATTAACAATCGCCTTTATTTATTGGAGTCTGCGATTTAAATTTTGTTGGACCTAATTACATTATTATAAGGAACAATTCATGATATATAACTAAAATTATTGAAGAATCATTACATTATGTACAGGCCGATAGATTATATAAACTGCAGAATTATCATTATCAGCTTCGTCTGTCTCTACTACTATATAATCCCGAGATATATATATGATTATATTCAGAGATGTATATTCAGGCCTGTAATTACCAATAAGCTTATATTTTAATATTAAAGTTGCTTTTTTAGTGACCAAACTTTATTGTCACAAAAAAAATGTCTGCAGTGACGCATCTTTTACTTTGTCACTAAATGTGTGTTTTTAGTGAATAAACTTTTAATTCGTCATTAAAAAATGTTTTTAGTTACTAAATATATTCTGTCACTAACAATTCGTTACTAAAGTTTTGTTTTCAGTGACAAACATTTATTTTATCACTAAAATTTTCTCTTTAGTGATCAATTTTTAATTTTGTCACAAAAAAATGTGTCTTCAGTGTCTAACATTTTACTTCGTCACTAAAGATGAGTTTTTAGTGACTAAATTTTAACACGTCACTAGAGATATGTCTTTAGTGATTAAACTTTTACTTCGTCACAGAAGATGTGTCTTCAGTGAGTAAACAATTACTTCGTCACTAAAGATGTGTTTTTAGTAACGAAAAATATTTTTTCACAAATTTTTCGTCATTAAAAGCCTATATTCTTGTAGTGCGGAGTGAAAATAAAGAGAGAAGAGTCAACCCCACAACGATAAGAAGAGCATCGGAACAACATGCGACCGCAGGACTGCCGCGTGGAACACCCTCCTAGTGCTTACCAGGAGTACACGCCACTCAACACCTCCCGTGTCAAATGTGCTCTATACAATTTGGGACAATCCAGCGCTACGAAGGTTGCGAGAAATCCCCAATGACAAAGGGGGGTCAAATGAATATTGTGAGTTCCATATGGGAACAAGACACATCACCGATGAGTGTATTAAGCTGAATGATGAAATCAAATGCCTTATCCGCCAGGGCGTCCTCAACAGGCTTCTCCAGGACCAAATTTAGAATAAGTCAGTGTTGAAACTTGAGAAAACCGGGCAGTCTGTATATATAGTCGCAGTGGTTTACTGGTCTCTATGCTCTGGAAGTTTGGCATAACGAACAAAGTGTTAAAGCTTGAGGAGACCGGGTGGTCTATTATCTAGTCATAGCAGACTGCTAGATTCTATGTTCTGGCGGTTTGGCTTAGCAAACAGTTGTTATGGTCTTATGGCTACCCACGGCTGTGGTCAGGTTCTTCCCACATCAGCGGTCTGGAGGTTAGTCGCAGCAGCGGTCTGGAGGTTAGCCACAATAGCGGTATGGAGGTTAGTCGCAGCAGCGGTCTGATGGTTAGCCGCAACAGCGGTCTGGTGGTTAGCCGCAGCAGCGGTCTAGAGGTTAGCCACAACAACGGTCTGGAGGTTAGCCACAACAACGGTATGGAGGATAGCCGCGGCAACGGTCTAGTGGTTAGCCGTAGTAGTGGTCTGGAGGTTAGCCGCAACAGCGGTCTGGAGGTTAGCTGCAACAGGAGATCAATGGCTTCCCAGGATTTGTATTATCCATTATATAGTCTTGTGGTTTGACAGTGTCAAACCGCATAGCCCATGCGGTTTTTATTTAGTCTCACAACGCTTGTTGTATTCTCTCATGTCCCTCATTTTTTATAAATAAGGGGCATACCTTTGTATCATTTACTTTTTTGAAGCAATAAAATTTGCCTTTTATTTAGCTCTTTTTACATGTTATTAGAGGTAACCAATCCTTTGCTCTTCTTTGCACGTAGTTTCTTTTTCTAACTATGTGCGGTCTCTTTCCCTCGCGCCCTCCCTTGCTAGTCGCTCTTCTCTGCGACCCGTTCTATTCGTGCAACATTTGTGGTCTCTTTCCCGGGCTCCCTCCCTCGCTAGTCTCTCTTCTTTGTAACTTGTTCTGTCCGCACGACCTTTTTTTCCCTGGTTGTATTCGTGTGAGTTGTTTTCTCTACCCGTGTAGTTTCCTGTTGGTTTTTATGGACACTCCTGTTCTCTCATCTTCTTCCACTCTATCTACTCCTCCTTCTCTTTCTACTTCTTCTATTTCTGCTTCTGGTAATTTGGGTACTGCTTTGAAGCTTACTGGTCCCAATTACCCTAGCTGGAGTGTGTCCTTTGTTTTCCCCTTACGCTCTAAGCGTAAGCGCCACCATTTAACTGATGATCCCCCTGCTTATAGCTCTACCTCTTTCAATGATTGGGATGCTAGTGATGCCTTGGTGCGAACATGGTTAGCCAACAGTTTGTCTGATGAGTGTATTCTTGTCATTCAACATGATACGGCCGTCAAGGTTGCCCGAAATCATCTTGTTGTCTTGTATTATAAGGGCACGCAGACTATACACATTTATACTTTATTTGCGGATCTTTTTGTCCGTCCTGTCATGATTCCGGCCGCGGACTATCAAGAAGTTCAAACTCTTGGTGCTGAACTTCTTTGGCATCGACCATTTCCTGCAGATCTCGCTGAGCAACATAAACACTTTCAAGAACTTCTTGTTGTTTGCTACTTGCTTCGTTTGCCGGAATATTATGATAAGATTTGACAACAGATTCTTAGAGAGACTAACACTCCGACTCTGGATGCTACTGCTGCTCGAATCTCTACTGTTACTACTCTTCTTCAACATCCTTTACTTCCCTCTTCTGATATTGTTGTTCATCCTGCTCGTCATGATATCTCTGGTGGACGAGGGGGTCATACTAGTGGTTGTGGTTACTCTAAGTATCTCTGCTCTCATTGTGATAAGGTTGGTCACCTGGTTGATCGCTATTGGACCAAAAATCCTCCTCTTTGCCCTGCTCCGACTGACTACCCCTCTAAGAAGTCTACTTTTTCTCTTGCTACCTCTTTGGGTGCTGCTTAGTTGGCCACTACAGGTAGGTGACTTATTGATTCAGGTGCAACTAGTCATATGACAGGGAATTCTCGTGTTTTTTCTCGATTAGACAAACATAACAGGTTCCCTCCAGTTCTTATTATGGATGGTTCACCGTCTCTTGTTTGTGGATCTGACATCGTGCATGTCACTCCTTCTCTCCAGCTTGAGGACACTCTTTATGTCCCAAATTTTACCTGCAACATTCTTTCGGTTCCTTCTCTTTGCAAAAAATTGAATTGTTTGACTATTTTTACTGCATCTACTTGTTCTTTTCAAAATCCTCACTCCAAGGAGACGATTGTTGCTGGGACTAAAAGCAACGGCTTGTTCTACCTTGATAATGTTTCAGCCTTTTTTGACTCTTCTTCTCTTCTTCAATGACATCTTTGCCTTGGGTATCCTCCTCCTCGGTTTCTTTATCAGCTTTTGCCTGATCTACCTCGGGGGCACTCTTCTCATCATTGTGAGGCTTGTAAGTTTGACAAACATCACCATTCTACTTTTCTAGCTAAGCACGAACGTAGTTCTTCTCATCCTTTTGAACTTGTTCATTCAGATGTTTGGGGTCCTGCTCCTATCTGAACTATTGGTAGGAGTAGTTTATATTTTGTTACTTTTATTGATGATTATTCCAGATGTACATGGTTGTATTTGTTACAAAAAATGCTCTGTACTTTTTTCCATTTTCACTGCGTTCTATAATGAGATCCGTACACAATTTGATGTCCCTATTAAGATACTTCGCACTGATAATGCTAAAGAGTATCTAAGTCATTAGTTTGCATTATTTTGCATGTATCATGACATTGCATATCAAACTAGTTGTCTCTGCACCATTCAACATAATGACATTGCTGAACGCAAAAACCGACATCTCCTAGATGTTGCTCATAGCCTTCTCACATATGTGCATGTTTCCCGGTCCTATTGGGGTCATGTTGTTCTTCTTTCATGTTTCCTCATCAACCGAGTTCCGTCTTCAGTTCTCAATGACAAAATGTCATTCTAAATTCTATATCCTGTTGCAAATCTGTTTCCATACCTCCTCGTATCTTTGGATGCACTATGTTTGTCCACTCTCCTTCTTTTGGTCGTGACAAACTCTCTCCTCGTTTTATAAAGTGTGTCTTTTTGGGCTATTGTCTGACACAGAAAGGCTACATGTGCTAAAATTCTATACTCCGAAAACAGTTTCTTTCCGCAGACATCACCGTCTTTGAGGATGCTCCATTCTTTTCTCCTACATCTACTCTTTCACTATCTGATGATTATTCTTTTCCTATTGTATTGGCACCTCATCCTGAGCCTACCCTTCCTTCTTCTCCACTCTCTCTGATTCTTCGGATGAGCCATTGTCGACAGCTCTTGGGCCAGCAGTCTATTCTTTGGATGGATCTGATACAGTAGACATGTCCGATCTTGATCTTCTGATAGCTCTTCGGAAAGGTGTTCGTACTTACACTCAACATCATATTCATGATGTGGTTTCTTATGCGCGACTGTCTCCTTCTTGCAAAAGCTTTGCTCCCGCTCTCTCAGTCAATGCTATTCCGGCCACCTATCAAGAAGCACTTGTTATTCCATATTGGAAAACCATTATGGATGAGGAGATGAAAACTCTTAATGAACGGGGTACTTGGACTCTTGTTCCTACCCCTCTAAGTGTTGATGTGGTTGGCTGTTGCTGGGTATTTGTGATCAAATTTCTTCATGATGGTACTATTGACCGTTACAAGGCTCGGCTTGTTGCCAAGGGTTTTACACAAACATATGGTATAGATTTCTTTGATACTTTCTCTCCTGTTGCTCGGATTACTACAATTCGTGTTCTCTTTTCTGTGGTTGTCAACAGAGACTGAGAAATGTCTCAGTTGGATGTGAAGAATGCATTTCTTTTTGGTGATTTGCAGGAAATAATCTATATAGAGCAACTTCCGGGGTATGTTGCTCCGGGGGAGTCTCAGATATGTAAACTGCGAAAGACTATCTATGGTTTTAAGCAAAGTCCGAGGGCTTGGTTTGAAAAGTTCAACGAAGTTATTTCTGTTATTGGGTTTACCCGGAGTGCGACAGATCACTCTTTGTTCATTCGCAAAACCTCGGTCGGTCTTGTTGTTCTTGCGATTTATGTGGATGCCATTCTTCTTACAGGGTATGATAGAAAGGGTGTTGATATGACAAAGAATCATCTTTTTCAGTATTTTGTTACCAAAGATATGAGGTCTCCAAAATATTTTTTGGGGATTGAGATATCCAGGAAGCCCAGTTCCATAGTTATTTCACAGTAAAAGTATACCTTGGATCTTTTAAAAGAGACAGGTCTCCTTGGGGCTAAACTTATTCAATCTCCAATGGCTGTTAGATATGACAAGTGTTGGCGTGAGGACTCATCTCTTCTTGAAGATGTCACTAGATACAGATGACTTGTGGAGAAACTCATTTATCTAACAGTCACAAGACCGGATATTTATTATGCAGTGGGAAGAGTGAGCCAGTTTATGCAAGCTCCTAAGGAGCGTCATCTATAGTCGGCTATAAAGATCCTAGAGTATATAAAATGTGCTACAGGGAAAGGACTTTTGTTTTAGAAAAGGGGACATTTGAAAATTGAGGTCTACTCTTATGCTAGCTATACAGATGATAAGGAAGATAGGAAGTCTACGTCTGGGTTCTGTATCTTTGTTGGAGGGAATTTGGTCAGCTGGAAGAGCAAGAAACAAGTTGTGATTTCTAGGTCAAGTGCGGAAGTCGAGTTTAGAAGCATGACTCTAACTACTCCTGAGCTGAAGTGGTATAGACACTTATGCTTGATTTAGAAGAGGTTTGTGATCATCTTCTACCAATGTTCTGTGATAATAAGATTGTCATATATATTTTGAGGAATCCAGTCTTTCATGATAGGATGAAGCATATCGAAGTGGATTGCCACTTTATCAGAGAGGAGATATTGAAGTGTTGAAGTTGGTGACCGAGCGGTCTGGCAGTCTGGATTGGCGGGTTGATGACCGCACGGTTTTGCATTTACCCTTCAGCGGTTTGGTTGCTGTGTGTTGCTGTTTGGGGTCCAAGCGGTCTAGCGGGTTGTCTCTGGAGACTTGGAGACCGGGCGGTCTAGTGGTCTCCCATGGAGATCTCTCTCTGGTAGTAGCCGAGCGGTTACCCCTTCTGTTTAACCGCGCGGCTTGTGCGGTTTGTGTTTGTATAGTCCGCTTGTGTCCTGTAAATTTTTAGTCCCACATCTCTTATTTGTATTCTCTCTTCTCTCCTCCATTCTATATAAGGGAGGTCATACCTTTGTAATAAACACCTTTTTCGGATAATAAAGCTTCAGTTAAACCACTTCTGGTTTGTTTTTTGTTCGTCTTTTACATGGTATCAGAGGACTCGGTCTTCTCCTAATCCTGTGAGCCTTCCCTATCCGCGCGGCTTGCTTCGCCTGTTTGCGCCCTGTCTGCACGACTTCTTTCTCTCCTTGTCGTTGCCCTCTGTGTGCGCGACCTCTTTTTTACCTGTGTTAAGTCGCCGCAACCTATCGCCGCGACCTGTTGCCTTGTATGGTCTTTGCTTCTGTTCGAGCGGACTGTCTTCTAGCCGCTCGACTTCTATCCCTCTGCTTGAGTTTGCGGCTTGGTCGTGGCTTTTTTGGCCGCTGGTGTCTGCCATCGTGACCGCTGTAGTTGTTCTTCTTCATATCCGCGCGGCTTGTTTCCTAACCGCACGACTTCCCGTTGTTTGCTCCTATGGCTCTTTTTGATGCTTCTACTGCCACCACTCCTGCCACCACCCCTGTCGCCACTCCGGCTCCGCCTCTTCCACCTACTCCTTTCGGGAACCTTGGCATAGTTTCCAAGCTTGTCGGCTCCAACTACTCGGATTGGAGCGTCTCTTTCACCTTTCTCCTACGCTCGCAACGCAAATGCCACCATCTCGTTGATGACCCTCCTCCTACCACTTCACCTCTCTTTGATGACTGGGATGCGAGTGATGCGCTTGTGCGTACTTGGCTCGCTAACAGCCTATCCGATGAGTGCCTTCCCGTCATCCGTCATGATGAGACGGTGAAGGCCGCTTGGCATCATCTTGCCGCTCTGTACTCCAAGGGGGCTCAGACGTCCCGCATCTATACGTTGTATGCGGACCTCTTTGCCAGTCCTACCATGTCTCCTGCTGCTGCCTACCAACAGGTTCAGGCTCTTGGGGCTGAGATTTTTCAGAATCGCCCATTTTCTGCGGATTTGGCTCAACAACACAAGCACTTCCAGGAGCTTCTGGTTGTGTGTTATTTGCTCCGGCTTCCTGATACTTATGACATGATCCGCCAGCAAATTCTGGGGGAGGCGGAATCTCCTACCTTAGATGCCACCACTGCCCGCATCGCCGCTGTCACCTCTCTCCTTCAGCGCCCTCTTCTGCCCGCTCCTCCTCCACCGGACAACTATGCTCATCAAACTCAGCAGAGTGGCTCTGGTAGCCGCAGTCACCAGTCCGGCGGACGTGCTTCTTCCAGCTACCTATGCTCTCACTGTGGCCGCACCGGACATACGTCCGAACGCTGCTGGATGAAGCATCCCCATCTTCGACCCTCCGGTGACTCTTCCGGCTCCTCTTCCAAGCCGTTTGCCTCCGTGGTCACATCCTCAGGTAGTGCCCACGTGGTGACTCAAGGTAAATAGCTTATCGACTCTGGTGCAACTAATCACATGACGGACAATCCTCAGTGCTTCTCTCTACTCGAACAACATGATCGGTTGCCCCCGGTCCTCGTTGTAGACGGTTCTCCCTCCCTGGTTCATGGGTCGGGAGTGGTTCATGTTACTCCATCCCTTCGGCTAGCGGACACTCTCTTGTTGGAGTTACCATTGTGATCTGGAAGTGATCAAACATGTAATCTCACTGCCAACGCGATATGAGCCTGTAGGGTCGCACATAAGAGATGTGGATAAGTTGGATGATTGACTGTGTTGGTAAAGGTTGCCAATCACCGATCTGAATAGGGTTGTGGGCAAGGTGTTGCCTTAAAGAATCATCGGGTTGGGCAAATGTTGCCTTGTAGGATTGGTAAGAATAGTCGGCCGAGGGTCGACGAGAATCGACGAGAATCGTAGGGAATAGTTCTCTGATTCTCGCCGATCGACGAGAATCGTCGAGAATAGTTCTCTGATTCTCGCCGATCGACGAGAATCGTCGAGAATTAGTTCTCTGATTCTCGCCGATCGGCGTGTATCGTCGACCCACGATCGGCGTGAATTGTCGACCCACGTTCGGCGTGAATCGTCGAGAATAGTTCTCTGATTCTCGCCGATCCGGGTGATTCTCGCCGATTGTGATTCTCGCCGATTCTGATTCTCGCCGATCCTGACCGACTCTCGCCGATTGATACTCGCCGATTCTGAACCCTATTTCTGGGTGGTCTGCGGATAGCGATTTTCCTAAGTCTTTTATCCCTTCGGTATAAAAGGGACACTTAGGGTTTTCGGGAAAAATACATGCTTTTGACAGCCGATCGAATCAAAAACGACGGAAGCCGTTCCGCCTTTCCATTCGCCGATCCCGAATCCCGCCGCCGACGGAAGGGTTTCGCCGCCGCCGTGTTCGCTCCGTCGACCTCCTCCTCTCCGGCGATAGTCGCTGGTGTTGCTCTTCCTGGCGCGGACCTAGCAGTCCGTGGAACAGCAAGGTGCGGTCATCGTTCTTCCCGATCTTCTGTGCGACGGAAAGCTCGGCGTTCTCCTGCTCGTGTGGATTTCTGCAGAGACGTGGATATTATTCCACGTAGAACTCGCCACCAGCAGGAATACAAAGTTTGGAGCATCTCCGTTGAGTTTTGACTCAACGCCACCGAGGTAATTTTTGCCTAGTTGTGCGTTTACTTCTTGATTCAACTGTCATGGCACGATCACATTTCTTTTGGGTTTTCTTGATGTTTTTTTTATTTCCGCTGCTTGCACAAGCGTTGTGTCATCCTCATAAAGAAACCCAACAGTGGTATCAGAGCGAGGTTTCGGCCATGATCGTTGTTTTGGAAGTTTTTGTTATTCCAGTGCGTGTAAACCTAGGGATTTAGAAGTGTTCTAAATGTCTAGATTTAGTCTTGGTTCCCTCCAAGAACGTCTGGAATTTCATGGGAATTTCTAAGTGTTAGAAATTGTTGTCTCCTTAGCAGTAACCATCCCTCGATTTTGTTTTGGATTTTGAATCCAACATAGAGAGATGAGCTTGTCTACTACTTTAAGTTGAGTTGTCTTTGCCTTTGTCCAATGCATGTAAATCTGAGGATTTGGAAATTTTCGGATGTTCAGATTTAGCCCTACCTTCTATCAAATGTTGATGGTGTCAGGATGTGCACATAAGGGATGCATGTGGTTGTAGAAGAATTTGTTTTTCTTTGGATGTGCACATTGATCAAATGTTGATCATGGTTAATTGTTAACCTATAATTAAAATCCCTTCATCAAATATTAAGTGTTCGGATGCCTTCCGATGGATGACACTCTTCCTGCCTCGATCGATGAAGTGTGGGCTTGCCAAAGCAAGGTGCATTAATCTATCTTGGTAAGGGTGCGAGCGGATAATTGTGATATCCCACTGTCGACATCGAGTCCAGCTTAACTAGGTGACCTCAAAGGTTGAGTGCCTAGAGGCATAGGGTTGGCATGCACCATATGATGGATGCGAATAAGGAGTTATTCACCAACCATACAAGAATTGCATGAGGATGCAATTGGCAAGCGTTGCCTACCTAAATAACCGCATCGTGAGAGGAACGCCAAAGCGGACTCATAGTGTTCGTGAAATACGGATCTTGTCCACTAAGAGAGTAGCTCGCATGAACTCTCCGAATTGTTAGTGAGGGCTATCATTTCGAATAAAATAGTGGAAGTATTTTTAATTGAAGTCCAAATTTAAATAAATTGTATTTGAAATTTTGGTACTGATTTTATTCTGCATAAATTCTTGTAGAATTCCATGGCAAGTGTGTCACACTCCACATTGTCTCTGAGAGCCATCCTTGAGAAGGATAAGCTCAGTGGGACAAATTACATGGACTGGTACAGGAACCTGAGAATTGTTCTCAGGCAAGAGCGAAAGCTCTATGTCTTGGAAGAAGAAGCCCTCGAGGTGCCGACCGGGAACTCTTCCCGTGCTGAGAAGGATACTGATAAGAAGTATACTGACGATGCTTTAGATGTCGAATGTCTTATGCTTGCCACTATGAACTCTGAGCTTCAGAAGCAACATGAGAACATGGGGTGCAAGGAGATTGACGAGCATCTCAAGAAAATGTTTCAAGGGCAGGCTCGTCAAGAGAGGTTCGACATCACAAAAGCGTTGTTTCAGTGCAAGATGGGAGTTCGAGACTCAGTAGGGACTCACGAACTCAAGATGATTGGGTATATAGAGAACCTTGAAAGGCTGGGTTTTCCTCTTGGTCAAGAGTTGGCCACGGATCTGATCCTACAATCGTTGTCAGACAGTTATGAGCAGTTCGTCTTGAACTACAACATGAATGAGATAGACAAGACACTGCCCGAACTCCTAGGCATGTTGAGAACTGCCGAAATCAATATGAAGAAGGTCAAGCCTGCCAGCCCCATACTGATGGTGCATAAGGGCAAGGGCAAGGCCAAGGGCTCTAAGAAGACGAAGGTGGGACCTAAGTCATATCTTGAGCCCAAGTCTTCTGCACTGATGAAAAAGAAAAGCACGGTGAAGGAAGGGAAATGCCACCACTGTGGCAAGGCTGGTCATTGGAGGAGGAACTATCCTTCGTACATTGAGGGTCTGTAGAAATTGAAGGGAGGTATGACTTCCGCTTCTAATATCTACGTTATAGAGATAAACCTTTCTGCTCCTTCATCTTGGGTATTGGATACCGGATGTGGTTCTCACATTTGTACAAATGTGCAGGAACTGGGAAGAAGAAGATTGCTGAGTAAAAGGGAGGTGGACCTCCGCGTCGGCAATGGAGCAAGAGTTGCTGCTGTAGCCGTAGGAGTTTACCGTCTTTCTTTGCCCAGTGGGCTTGTAATAGAACTTGATAATTGTTATTTTGTTCCGGCCATAACTAGAAACATTATATTTATTTCATGTTTGGACATGATTGGATTTTCTTTTATAATTAAGAACAATTGTTGTTCTATATTTAAGAATGATGTTTGTTATGCTGTAGCCCAATTGTTTAATGGTCTTTATGTTTTGAACTTGGACCATCTGATCTGTAATGTAGAAAACAATAAAAGACTAAGAACAAATGACTCGAACCCTACTTTTCTCTGGCATTGTCGTTTGGGCCATATCAACGAGAAGCGCATATCCAAGCTCCATAGAGATGGAATTTTGGACTCATTTGATTATGAATCATTTGAGCGATGCGAATCTTGTTTGTTAGGCAAGATGACTAAAGCTCCTTTCACTGGTTATACTGAGAGGGCTGAGGATCTCTTGGGTGTTGTACATAGTGATGTATGCGGACCCATGAGTTCCATGGCTAGAGGTGAGTATTTCTACTTTGTTACATTTACTGATGATTTCAGTAGATACAGATATGTGTATCTTATGAAGTGCAAATCCGAGACCTTTGAAAAGTTCAAAGAGTTCAAAAATGAAGTAGAAAACCAGTTGGGTAAAAGGATTAAAGCACTCCGATCTGATCGAGGTGGCGAATACCTGAGTCATGAGTTCCGTGATCATCTGAAAGAGTGTGGTATTGTATCACAGCTCACTCCACCTAGAACACCACAACATAATGGTGTGTCTGAGAGGAGAAATCATACACTGTTAGACATGGTACGTTCGATGATGAGTCATGCAGACTTGCCTGTTTCCTTTTGGGGTTTTGCTTTAGAGACTGCTGCAATGACATTGAATCGCGCTCCAACGAAAACGGTTCTGAAGACACCATATGAGATATGGACTGGGAAGCGTCCTAGTATGTCGTTCATTAAAATTTGGGGCTGTGAGGCATACGTGAGACGTCAAATGCCTGACAAGCTGGAACCCAAATCGGATAAATGTTATCTGGTGGGATATCCTAAGGAAACGAAAGGATATTACTTTTACCTACCGTCCGAGGGCAAAGTGTTTGTCGCAAGGACTGGTGTCTTCTTGGAGAAAGAGTTCTTATCAAGAAACACTGAAAAGGTAGAGCTTGAAGAAGTTCAAGAACCACATGTAGTGAATGAATCGGAATTGGATTCTGAGACAGGACTACAAGATGTTGTAGCTAGAGAACCTGCTCAGGGAACACAAGTTCTACGTAGATCTGGTAGACCGAGGTTTGAGCCTGAGAGATATGGATTTCTCATGTCTCAAATAGGTAATGTGTTGCTTATGGATCATGATGATGAACCAGCAACCTACCAAGAGGCTATGAATGGACCGAACTCCGACAAATGGCTTGAGGCTATGAAATCCGAAATGGACTCCATGTATGCAAACCAAGTTTGGAACTTGGTGGAACCACCTAAAGGGGTACGACCCATAGGGTGCAAGTGTGTCTTCAAGAAGAAGACCGACATGGATGAGAATGTACAGACATTCAAAGGGCGACTGGTGGCTAAGGGTTTCAAGCAAATTCATGGTATTGACTATGATGAGACCTTTTCCCCTGTTGCCATGGTAAAGTCCATAAGGATATTGCTTGCTATTCCTGCGTATTATGACTACGAGATTTGGCAGATGGATGTCAAAACGGCTTTCCTTAATGGAAAACTCCTTGAGGAAGTGTATATGACACAACCCGAGGGTTTTGTATCCCCAGATGAAGCCACTAAAATATGCAAGCTGAATAAGTCCATCTATGGACTGAAACAGGCCTCTCGAAGTTGGAATCTTCGTTTTGATGAGAAAATCAAAGAGTTTGGTTTCATCAAGAATGAAGATGAGACTTGTGTTCACAAGCGAATCAGTGAGAGCATTGTTGTCTTCCTGATATTGTATGTAGATGACATACTGTTGATTGGGAATGACATTCCTACCCTGAAAGTTGTTAAGAACAACCTAGGGAACTGCTTTTCAATGAAGGATTTGGGTGAAGCGACTTACATACTCGGTATTAAGATCTATAGAGATAGATCGAAGAAGTTGCTGGGTTTGACCCAGAGTACGTACATCAAAAAGGTGTTGAAGCGGTTCAACATGCTTGAGTCCAAGAAAGGATTTTTGCCCATGTCTCATGGTGTGAATCTCTCTAAGGACCACTGTCCAAAGTCTTGTGAAGATAAGGACAGCATGAAGTTGATTCCATATGCTTCGGCAATTGGATCAATCATGTACGCGATGTTATGTACTCGACCCGATGTCTCCTTTGCTTTGAGCATGACTAGCAGGTATCAGTCAGACCCCAGTGAGTGTCACTGGATTGCAGTCAAGAATGTCCTGAAGTACTTGAGAAGAACTAAGGACGTGTTCTTGGTGTATGGTGGAGAGGAAGAGCTCGTTGTAAGTGGTTACACGGATGCTAGCTTCCAAACTGATAGAGACGACTCCAAGTCTCAGTCAGGTTTTGTGTTTTGCCTGAATGGAGGAGCTGTGAGCTGGAAGAGTTCCAAGCAAGAGACAGTTGCTGATTCTACAACTGAGGCCGAGTATATCGCAGCAGCTAATGCGGCGAAGGAGGCTGTATGGATTAGGAAATTCATCGGCGAGCTTGATGTAGTTCCTAGTATTGTTGGTCCCGTAGTTCTCTATTGTGATAACAATGGTGCAATTGCACAATCTAAGGAACCTAGATCCCATCAGCGCTCCAAGCACATACTCCGGCGTTTTCATCTTATTCGTGAGATTGTCGAACAAGGAGATGTGAACATTTGCAGAGTGCCGACTGAGGAGAATATTGCGGATCCACTGACAAAGCCTCTCGCGCAGAGAAAGCACGATGGTCATACTAGATCGATGGGTATACGATACCTAAATGATCAACTCTAGCGAGAATCTTGTGGATTGCATGTAAATATGTATTTTGTTGGCTATTTGTTCATATGATGAACAGTGTACCTAATTTTTCTCTTACAATTAATGACAAGTTCTTTTATTATGAGTTTTTCTATTTGATAGTTAAATGTTAACATAATAGATACCCTTAGAATGTTCGCTTCCATGGGACATCAAGTACGTGACTTGAATGTGAGAGCCTATGATTTATTTGAAGCTTCATTCTTAAAGGTCCCTGGTCGAGTATCATCATAGAAGCTAAGGGTGATGATGGTACATGAAGGCTAGCACGTGTGTTGACTGATGACCGGTTCTCACAGGTCATGATATTGTGATATCAAGTCATCACGTGGGTACTTGTTAGTGAACAAGTTGTACTGGACAGACCCAACCTGAGACTACTCTGTGGATTGTCATCCAATCGTGTCACGAGTAGGTCTCAATTGACAATGGTGTTGTGGTCCTTTGACCTGAAGTCACAACATTCATCAAGTGAGGAAGAGCGTGCTTTGATGCCATCTAAAGTCTTCCTTGAGAAAGGTTGATGATAAGGGTGGTTGTTGGGCATGTTACGAATCATTTGGGTGTTTGTGTGTGAGCAGATATGGAATTTGTCCTCCTGTGTGACAGGAGTTGCATCCATGGGCCCCTTGATGGAACTGGACTGAGAAATGCATGGCCATGCTTGGTTGAGTCAATATGTGATATTGGACTCACCATTCTCTGGAAGTCCGTCCTGGATCAAGAAATTTGGATTGAGCTATTACGAGGGTGACACGGTCCATGCCTCTAGTTCTTTCCGGATGTAAGGGACAAAGGGACAAAGACAACGCTGATACATTGGTCATAAAGGCTTATGAGTTATAAACTCTTATTGCTTGGGGAGCAATGATGCATTGCTAGATGCCGCTCATTGTTTGAGAGGTTTTTGCTTTGATACTTTCGAGATCAAGTGGGAGTCTGTTAGAGTTACCATTGTGATCTGGAAGTGATCAAACATGTAATCTCACTGCCAACGCGATATGAGCCTGCAGGGTCGCACATAAGAGATGTGGATAAGTTGGATGATTGACTGTGTTGGTAAAGGTTGCCAATCACCGATCTGAATGGGGTTGTGGGCAAGGTGTTGCCTTAAAGAATCATCGGGTTGGGCAAATGTTGCCTTGTAGGATTGGTAAGAATAGTCGGCCGAGGGTCGACGAGAATCGACGAGAATCGTAGAGAATAGTTCTCTGATTCTCGCCGATCGACGAGAATCGTCGAGAATAGTTCTCTGATTCTCGCCGATCGACGAGAATCGTCGAGAATTAGTTCTCTGATTCTCGCTGATCGGCGTGTATCGTCGACCCACGATCGGCGTGAATTGTCGACCCACGTTCGGCGTGAATCGTCGAGAATAGTTCTCTGATTCTCGCCGATCCGGGTGATTCTCGCCGATTGTGATTCTCGCCGATTCTGATTCTCGCCGATCCTGACCGACTCTCGCCGATTGATACTCGCCGATTCTGAACCCTATTTCTGGGTGGTCTGCGGATAGCGATTTTCCTAAGTCTTTTATGCCTTCGGTATAAAAGGGACACTTAGGGTTTTCGGGAAAAATACATGCTTTTGACAACCGATCGAATCGAAAACGACGGAAGCCGTTCCGCCTTTCCGTTCGCCGATACCGAATCCCGCCGCCGATGGAAGGGTTCCGCCGCCGCCGTGTTCGCTCCGTCGACCTCCTCCTCTCCGGCGATAGTCGCTGGTGTTGCTCTTCCTGGCGCGGACCTAGCTGTCCGTGGAACAGCAAGGTGCGGTCATCGTTCTTCCCGATCTTCTGTGCGACGGAAAGCTCGGCGTTCTCCCGCTCGTGTGGATTTCTGCAGAGACGTGGATATTATTCCACATAGAACTCGCCACCAGCATGAATACAAAGTTTGGAGCATCTCCATTGAGTTGTGACTCAACGCCACCGAGGTAATTTTTGCCTAGTTGTGCGTTTACTTCTTGATTCAACTGTCATGGCACGATCCCATTTCTTTTGGGTTTTCTTGATGTTTTTTTTATTTCCGCTGCGTGCACAAGCGTTGTGCCATCCTCATAAAGAAACCCAACATCTCTATGTGCCCAAGTTTCCGTGCAATTTATTGTCTGTTACCTCTTTATGCAAGCAGCTTCAGTGTTCTGTGACGTTTACTCCGACTTCTTATTTTTTTCAGGATCCGAGCTCCCAACGTACGATTGCTACTGGGACTGAGAGCGGCGACCTCTACTTCCTCGACAACGTTTCCGCATTGTCCGCCTTCTCATCTTCTTGTCCGGATCTTCTCTAGTGGCATCTCCGCCTCGGTCATCCCCCACCACGGATTCTACATCAGCTTCTGCCCCACCTCCCTCCCTCCACTACTCCTCTCCACTACGACGCTTGTCAACTAGGCAAGCATTACCGTTCCTCCTTCCCGCCGAGGCAAGGTCGGGGCTCTACTCGTCCGTTTGATATTGTCCACTCCGATGTCTGGGGACCTGCTCCTACCCTCACCATTAGTCGGTGTAGCTCTTATTTTGTAACTTTTATTGATAATTTTTCTAGATGTACTTGGGTGTTTCTCTTACGAGATTGCTCTGAACTTTTCGATGTATGACTCTCTTTTTATCAGTTAATTAAAACTCAGTTTGGTGTTTGCATTAAAATCTTTCGCTCCGACAATGCTAAAGAATATCTGAGTCATGTTTTTACCTCTTTTTGTGTGCAACATGACATTATTCATCAGACTAGCTGTGTTTATACCTCCCAACAAAATGGGGTGGCGGAACGCAAAAACCGTCACCTCCTCGATGTCGCTCGCACATTGATGACCCAGATGCATGTCCCTCGCTCATATTGGGGCTATGCTGTTCTCCTTGACTGCTACCTCATCAATCGCATTCCCTCCACCGTTCTCCACGGGAAAACCCCATTCTCCATTTTGTATCCGGGCAAGGAGCCTTTTCCTCTCCCTGTCCGCATCTTTGGGTGCACTGCATTTGTGCATACCCCCTCTGCCACCCGTGATAAGCCATCCCCTCGCTCCACCAAATGTGTCTTTTTGGGGTACTCCACCACTCAGAAAGGCTACTGTTGCTTTAACACCGTTCTTCGTCAGCAGTTCGTCTCCGCTGACGTTACTTTCTTCGAGAATGCCTCCTACTTCTCGGATGACTCTTCTTCTCTTCCCCCAGCCTCCTCTCCTCTTCCTCCAGTTTCTGATTCTCCTACAATTCCCTTCGTTCCCTCGTCTCCTACTGTGATATCCACCCCTACATCATCTCCATCCACTCCTCTCCCTCCACCTCTCTCTCCCACTTCTCCGCCACCGTCTCCCTCCTCTCCACCACCGTCGCTCTCTCCTCTCGGGCCAGCTCCCTCTGGCATGGATGCTCCGGATGACGAGGGACCCGCCAACCTGGATCTTCTTGTAGCTCTTCGCAAAGGGGTGCAGACGTGTACCCTACACCCCATTCCTGCTGTTGTTTTATATGATCGTCTTACCCCTTCTCGCAGGGCTTTTGCGCTGGCTATCTCTGACACTGCCACACCTCGTTCCTACCAGGAGGCCCTTGTTATTCCTCACTGGAAGATGGACATGGATGAGGAAATGGTGACCCTCACGGAGCGGGGTACCTGAACTTTTATTCCTCCTCCCTTCGGTACTGATGTTGTTGGGTGTCGCTGGGTCTTTGTGGTCAAATTTGGCCCGGACGGCATGGTGGATCGTTATAAGGCTCGCCTTGTTGCTAAGGGCTTTACTCAGACCTATGGGGTTGATTACTTTGACACTTTCTCTCCCGTGGCTCGTCTCAGCACTATACGGGTCCTTCTCTCTATGGTGGTCAATCGAGATTGGCTGATTTCCCAGCTGGATGTCAAGAATGCCTTCCTTTATGGTGATCTTCAGGACGCCGTCTACATGGAGCAACCTCCTGGGTATGTTGCTCAGGGGGAGACACGAGTATGCCGGCTGAAGAAGGCAATCTATGGCCTCAAGCAGAGCCCTCGAGCTTGGTTTGACAAGTTCAGCAGCATCGTGGCGGCCGTTGGTTTTATGCGCAGCTCTGCCGATCACTCGCTATTTATTCGCAAAACCTCCTCGGGACTGGTGGTTCTTGCTGTGTACGTCGATGATATTCTTCTCACTGGCGATGATCAGGAAGGGATAGCCTTGACAAAGCGGCATCTTCGTCAACATCTGGTCACGAAAGATATGAGCTCTCCGAAGTACTTTTTGGGGATCGAAATCTCTCGGAAGCCCAACTCCTTAGTCCTCTCCCAGCGTAAGTATGTCCTTGATCTATTAAAAGAAGCAGGATTGACTAGAGCCAAACCTGCCCGATGCCCCATGGTAATTGGAGAAGACAAAACATGGACAGATGATTTGCCTCTTCTTTCAGATACTACGCGGTACAGGCGTCTAGTTGGAAAGCTCATATATCTCACAGTGACCAGGCCCGACATTTCATATGATGTGGGCAAGGTGAGTCAATTCATGCAAGCACCTAGGGAGTGCCATCTACAGTCCGCCTTGCGGATCTTGGAGTATGTCAAAGCAGCGCCTGGGAAAGGATTACTCTTTCAGAAGAATGGTCATCTGAGGGTTGAAGCATACTCAGATGCGAGTTACGCGGATGACAAAGGGGATCGCAAGTCTACCTCCGGTTTTTGCACCTTTGTTGGGGAAAATCTGGTAAGCTGGAAGAGCAAGAAGCAATCTGTTATTTCCAGGTCCAGTGCTGAAGCAGAGTATCGGAGTATGGCATCGACCACTTATGAGTTAAAATGGCTACAGGCCCTCATGCTGGATTTAGGAGAGGTCTACAACCATCCTCTACCTATGTTCTGTGACAACAAGGCTGTCATATACATCTCCAAAAATCCGGTCTTCCATGAAATAACCAAGCACATTGATGTCGACTGTCATTTCATTCGTGAAGAGATTTTGAAGGAACAATCTGCACCCCCTTCGTCACTTCTGATAAAGAGCTGACTGACATCTTCACCAAGACAGTATCCGCCTCGTTTCTTCATATTTGTGACAACCTGAGCATGATTGATATATATGCTCCAGCTTGAGGGGGAGTGTTGAAGTTGGTGACCAGGCGGTCTGGTGGTCTGGCTTGGCGGGTTGATGACCGCACGGTTTTGCATTTACCCTTCAGCGGTTTGGTTGCTGTGTGTTGTTGTCTGGGGTCCAAGCAGTCTAGCGGGTTGTCTCTGGCGACTTGGAGACCGGGCAGTCTAGCGGTCTCCCATGGCGATCTCTCTCTCTCTGTTAGTAGCCGAGCGGTTACCCCTTCTGTCTAACCGCGCGGCTTGTGCGGTTTGTGTCTGTATAGTCCGCTTGTGTCTTGTAAATTTTTAGTCTCACATCTCTTATTTGTATTCTCTCTTCTCTCCTCCATTCTATATAAGGGAGGTCATACATTTGTAATAGACACCTTTTTCGGATAATAAAGTTTCAGTTAAACCACTTCCGGTTTGTTTTTTGTTCGTCTTTTACATGAAGAATCAAATCTATACACTGTTTGTTGCCTTAGAGAGATAGCTGATTTCTTCACCAAACTAGTTACTTCTTTTGGAGAAGTTTGTAGCAAGCTGAGCATGATTGACATATATGCTCCAGCTTGATGGGTAGTGTTAAAACTTAAGGAAACCAAGGGTCTGTATTTCTAGTCGTATCGGTTTACTGGTCTCTGTGCTCTGGCAGTTTTGCATAATGAACAAAGTGTTGAAGCTTAAGGAGACCGAGTGCTCTGTTATCTAGTAGCAACGGTCTACTAGTTTTTATGTTCTTGCGGTTTAGCTTAACTAATAGTTGTTGCGGTCTTGTGGATACCGACGGTTAGCCATGGGCATAAAGCCTGATTGGGCCGGCCTGGTACCGGGTCCAACGGGCCCGAGCTTTAGTCAATCGGGTCGAGCCCGGGCTTTTCTTAAACCGGGCTTGGGCCCCTGCCCGAGGAAGGGGCCATATTTGACCCTTCGGGCTGGGCCGGGCTCGGGCCAAGCTTTTATTTATTAAAAAGATATTTTTAAATTTTATAATTATTAAATTATTTTAAAAAAATTAATACATTAAAAATTTATAATTATTATTTTATTATGATAATAAAAGAATTTGCACACATGGACAAGAAAAATGCAATTTTATTAATATTAAATAACATTTACAAATTATAATTTACATTAATTGGGAAAAAAATTTTATTATCATTTTTAATTTTAGATTAAAAAATTACAATATTCATTAATTTAACAAAACACAAAAATATAGTTTTAAGGCAACTACTAGATGTGCGCTTCCTCTTCAATTATCTCATAAATTTATACCGTCCATCTCGTCTTCTATCTCCTCTGAGCTATCCTCTAATTGTTGAAACCGAAATTTCAGTCTCCTGTGGAGTTCACCCTCGGGGAAGGGGTGACCGCGCACCTACTACCCTCAAGCGAACGATCTAGGCACAAGACTAGGAACACAAGGGATAGACCCAAGGTCTCAGCGTGAGGTCCCGCCGCATACCCGGAAGACTAGCAAACTCTTCCCCTCCCAAGCCAAAGGCTGAGCTAAGGCACCTTCGGAGGGCTCTCTTGGCCGACCGGAGCCTCTAAGGAGAATCTCATGACCAACTCTCTCCTGACTAGAGGTGCCTCCTCGGGTCTATACAAAATGCTCCTCACCCGCCATACTATTGACGCAATCTCGCCGAGCAATTCTACGACGCGCTGCCCAAGTTGGGCCACTAACAGCGGAACTCCGCTATTCTGAAAGGATGACAACAGGCCATCAGGGGCTTCCCGACAACTATACCTCGGGGCCCCCACGGGGCGAGCGGTTCACGAGCACACCACTCGCCCATGGCAGAAGAAATAAACTACACATCCATAGAGCATCACAAATATCATAAATAATTACAGAAATATGAATTCCATACTTCGGCACGCAAGCCGACAATATAAACAAAAATAGGCCTTCGAGGGCAGGCACAAACATGGGCTTAAGCCCGCTATTCCCCGCTTGATACTGCAGCACTTGTACGCCAACGTCTCGACAAACGACTGCCAGTTGAACAACCGTCGGCTAACATAAGCTAGCCAAATATATTGCACACACCCCTTCTTTGGGGGTTGTGGCGTGCATTCCCTACATATAGATAATATACAACTTCCTCGGAGTCTTCTCCGGGAACCAAGAACATCACCAATCCGGCTCACACGTCCAGATGGGCTTCACACAGCATGCCTAAACTCGTACTCACGCTTCTGGGTGCTAATACAGTTAATTGCGGGGACGTACACATCAACCCGTCGGAGAGCTCCCTTCCCCCACCCATTGGTGGAGAGGGGCTTCCATGCAAATATGTAAACTGAGGCCTTCACCTACCCAAGTAGAAACATCGTTACCCTTGACGCGTGTTTGGCAGAGCCACAACCGAGCAAATTGCCCGAGGCTCGACGTCTAGCGTCCGTAGTGGTTGTCCGTGCATAGATCCGACCTCCGCGGGAGAGTTGAAAGCTCCAAATGATTTTTCCCTCCATGGCCGAGCCTCTCCATGGCCGACCGTGCCCCAAGTGGCGTCGGCGAAGGTTGTCCTGGCTTTCACAACTTTAAGCGGTCGCGGGAGAGAAGCCCCCGGCCTCGCCTTGCTCCAGAGGTGGCGGGGAAGGCGTTCCGGACCTCACCTGCTCCAGAGGCGGCGACCTGGACAAAAAAGGAGGGAGGGAGGTGTCTCGTGATGTTGCTTCAGGCGGCCGAAGAGGGAGAGTAGGCGGGTCTGCTCCTTGCCGAGAGAGAGAGAGAGAGAGGCAGGGGTGGCTGCTCCAGGCCGAGGGAGAGAAAAAGGGGGCCGATGCTGCTCCAGGCCGAGAGAGAGAGGGAGAGGGCCGGGGTGGCTGCTCCAGGCCGACGAGAGAGAGAGGCGGGGATTGAGGGGCGGTTCGAGCTGCACTTCCAGGCAGCCGGAGAGAGAGAGGGGTGGGAGGCGAGGTGCTGCTCCGGGCCGAGAGAGAGAAAGAGGGCCGGGGGGGGGGGGGTTGCTGCTCCAGGCCGACAAGAGAGAGAGAGAGAGGGCGGGGGTTGAGTGGCGGCTCCTCTCTTGGCCAAACCCTAGCAGGGGAGTAAAAACTCACCCGCCCGATGCCTCTCCTGCCTCTTATCCTCCCCCCCCCACTTTGTCCAAATTTTATACCTATATATAATATAATATAATATAATATATATATAATATAATATATATATATTATAATATTAAAACACATATATTTATATATTAGAAGTCTATGCACATAAATCCTTCGCACGCACGCACGAGCACCCGCACGTCTTCGAACGGGGCGGCACCACATTGCCGCTCATAGCGCCTCCCAAGTCTGCCACTTGGGGAGGATCCCACTCGGCCGGATACGAGGATGTACACAATCCCCGCTCTTTTCGAGGTTGGCACAAGCTCGGAAAGAAATGTCCAACCCCAAGTATCTGGCGAGTGGGAGCCGACCCGAAAAAAAAGTTTGAGAGAAACTGAAACTTGCACTTATGCCCACTAATCTCTTCATGCCCCTTTTGATCTTTTTGAGCCACTCGATACCAGTAATGCTCCTTGCTATTCAATTGCCCTCATACTATTTCTTACAATCAGCATACAATTTTTCATGACATTGTGAAACAACAAAGCCATATATTCTGTATCCTCTTGTAGACGCGGAGCTAATCCTTTCCGCCCAGGTGTGCCTATAGCCCTGCCAGCTAATGAGAGCCTGACAGCGAGTCTACCCGGGGCCGAGCAGCGCTCGGGGTCCCTTACCCCCCAGGCGAGCCTACATACCTGCCAGCTAGTAGGAGCCAGGCAGCGGGTCTACCCGGGGCCGAGCATCACTCGGGGTCCTGCAAAAAGTCTCCAAGAACCAAACCTTTCCCCCAGGTGTGCCTACAACCCTGCCAGCTAATGAGAGCCTAACAGCGAGTCTACCCGGGGCCGAGCAGCACTCGGGGTCCCTTACCCCCCAGGCGAGCCTACGGACCTACCAGCTAGTAGGATCCAGGCAGCGGGTCTACCCGGGGCCGAGCATCACTCAGGGTCCTGCAAAAACCTCCAAGAACCAATCCTTTTCCCCCAGGAGTGCCTACAACCCTGCCAGCTAATAAGAGTCTGGCAGCGAGTCTACCCGGGGCCGAGAAGCACTCGGGGTCCCTTACCCCCCAGGCAAACCTACGGACCTCCCAGCTAGTAGGAGCCAGGCAGCGGGTCCACCCGGGGCCGAGCATCACTCGGGGTCCTGCAAAAACCTCCAAGAACCAATCCTTTCCCCCAGGTGTGCCTACAGCCCTGCCAGCTAATGTGAGCCTGACAGCGAGTCTACCCGGGGTCGAGCAGCACTCGGGCTTCCTTACACCCCAGGCGAGCCAATGGACATGTCAGCTAGTAGGAGCCAGATAGCGGGTCTTCCCGGGGCCGAGCATCACTCGGGGTCCTGCAAAAAGTCTCCAAGAACCAACCCTTTCCCCCCAGGTGTGCCTACAGCCATGCCAGCTAATGAGAGCCTGACAGCGAGTCTACCCGGGGCCGAGCAGCACTCGGGGTCCCTTACCCCCCAGGCGAGCCAACGGACCTGCCAGCTAGTAGGATCCAGGCAGCGGGTCTACCCGGGGCCGAGCATCCCTCGGGGTCCTGCAAAAACCTCCAAGAACAATTCATTTCCCCCCAGGTGTGCCTACAGCCCTGCCAGCTAATGAGAGCCTGATAGCGAGTCTACCCGGGGTCCACTACTACCACCATCGAGTGACTTTCAGCCCAGCCATCTAGGTGAGAGCCTGACATCGGGATCTGCTCGAGGTCCAAGGATGATACCGAGTGACTTCCAGCCCTGCCAGCTAGGTGAGTGCCTGACAGCGGGATCTACTCCTAGTCCACTACTACCACCATCGAGTGACTTCCAGCCCTGCCAGCTAGGTGAGAGTCTGACAGCGGGATCTGCTCGAGGCCCAAGGGTGACACCGAGTGACTTCCAGCCCTGCCAGCTAGGTGAGAGCATGATAGCGGGATCTGCTCGGGGTCCACTACTACCACCATTGAGTGACTTCCAGCCATGCCAGCTAGGTGAGAGCCTGACAGCGGGATCTACTCGAGGCCCAAGGATGACACCGAGTGACTTCCAGCCCTGCCAGCTAGGTGAGAGCCTGACAGCGGTATCTGCTTGGGGTCCACTACTACCACCATCGAGTGACTTCCAGCCCTGCCAGCTAGTTGAGAGTCTGACAACGGGATCTGCTCGAGGCCCAAGGATGACACCGAGTGACTTCCAGCCCTGCCATCTAGGTGAGAGCCTGACAGCGGGATCTGCTCGGGGTCCACTACTACCACCATCGAGTGACTTCTAGCCCTGCCAGCTAGGTGAGAGCTTGATAGCGGGATCTGCTCGAGGCCCAAGGATGACACCGAGTGACTTCCAGCCCTACCAGCTAGGTGAGAGCCTGACAGTGAGATCTGCTCGGGGTCCACTTCTACCACCATCGAGTGACTTCCAGCCCTGCCATCTAGGTGAGAGCCTGATAGCAGGATCTGCTTGAGGCCCAAGGATGATACCGAGTGACTTCTAGCCCTGCCAGCTAGGTGAGAGCCTGACTGTGGGATCTGATCGGGGTCCACTACTACCACCATCGAGTGACTTCCCGCCCAGCCAGTTAGGTGAGAGCCTGATTGCGGGATCTGCTCGAGACCCAAGGATGACACCGAGTGACTTCCAGCCCTGCCAGCTAGGTGAGAGCCTGATAGCGGTATCTGCTCGGGGTCCACTACTACCACCATCGAGTGACTTCCAGCCCTTCCAGCTAGGTGAGAGCCTGACAGCGGGATCTGCTCGAGGCCCAAGGATGACACCGAGTGACTTCCAACCCTGCCAGCTAGGAGAGAGCCTGTTAGCGGGATCTGCTTGGGGTCCACTACTACCACCATCGAGTGACTTCCAGCCCTGCCAGCTAGGTGAGAGCCTGACAGCGGGATCTGCTCGAGGTCTAAGGATGACACCGAGTGACTTCCAGCCCTGCCAGCTAGGTGAGAGTCTGACAGCGGGATCAGCTTGAGGTCTGAGTGCACTTTACCCTTTCATATGAATTACTGCGACATAAATGACACATTAAGAATAAGAAACCACTTACATACCTTAAGGAAAAAAGTGCTTCAAATAGGTACAAATCCTAACCCGAGTGCTACAGGATTCCAACAACATCTATAGGATGGGACGACTCCGGGTATGAAGACCTTACACACAAAGTGTCAGTGCACGACCCTGGTCGTCACCTGGTTCCACTTCTATAGCCATGACTGTTGAAAGTAGCGAACATGCAGTAACAAACAGATAGAGTTTTTGAATAATTGAAACTTTATTATCCAAAAAAAAGATATCTATTACAAAGGTATGCCCTCCCTTATATAGAATGAAGGAGAGAAGAGAGAATACAAATAAGAGATGTGGGACTAAAAATTTACAGGACTAAGCGGACTATACAGAATGTTGGGTACATTGGTTTAAATGTACCTGATTTGAAGAAGCCTCACCCAACTCAATGATATACATCAAAATATATTTGATGTATTTTGAGTTACTTGTGCAGGTTAAGTATTTGCAGGAAAGAAGAAAAGTTTCTAAGTCCATGTGTCGACACCCAGAGGGAAAGTGTCGACACTTAAGAAGACTTGTGTCGACACCCAGACAAGCAGTGTCGACACTTGGAGTCATTGTGTCGACACCAGGGATGCTGAGTCGACACCAGACAGAAAGTGTCGACACAAGGAGCTGTGCCGACACTCAATGAAGAAAGTGCAGTGAAGCAGTGTCGACACTTAACAGTTATGTCGACACCCAGTGAAGCTGTGTCTACATCAGAAAGTGTTTACACTTGGAGCTGTGTCGACACTCAGCAAAAGTTAGCAGAGACTAAGTACAAGTGTCGACACTCAGAACAATGTGTCGACACTCAACAGAAGAGTCAACACTTGAAGTAAGTGTCAACACTCAGAATAATGTGTCGACACTTAGCAGAAGAGTCAACACTGGAAGTAAGTGTCGACACCCAGAACAATGTGTTGACACTTAGCTGAAGACTCAACACTTGAAGAAAGTGTCGACACAAGGAGCTGTGTCGACACTTAGCAAAGAACAGCAAAGTCAACAAAATATTCTAAGTACAAGTGTCGACACTAAGGGGATGTGTCGACACTCAGCTGAAGTCTCAACAGAAGAATCAAGTGTCGACACAAGGAGCTATGTCGACACTCAACAAGTATCAACACGAAAGACATGTGTCGACACCAAGAAGCAGTGTCGACACTTAACAGATTCAACACATGAAGATGTGTCGACACAAAGGTGTTGTGTCGACACTTAGAAGAATTCAGCAAAATACTGAAGTACAAGTACTTGTGTCGACACACATTATCAGTGTCGACACATGAAGAAGAAATGGTGTCGAGATAAAGAATCAACAACAAAAGGAGTTGTGTCGACACCTTGTAGGCTAGTGTCGACACTTAGACAACATGTGTCGACACTTGGTCTATAAGTGTCGACACTTAAAGACAGAAAGACTCGACACTTAAAGACAGTTAGAGAATTTTCAAGAACTGACTGGATGACTTGACAGCTGCCATTCCAGCCGGTCTACAGCACCTGTCAGAGTTGTCAGAATTTTGTTATGGACCGGACCAGCCGGTTACCATGAAGAAGGCCTATAAATAGGCATATACAGTCTACAAAAATTACAGTTGAAGAGTTGAAGTTGTTGAACAACATCAAGTGGTTCAAATCATTGATCAAGTGTTTTAAATAAGAAGATCGTGCAGATCTAAGAAGTTGGAGAGAGAGAGCTCCATCCAAGAAATCAGTTGTTGGAACCCAGCTGAGAAGAAGGATTCAGATTAGTCTGAATCTTAAGAAGCAGAGATCAAGGATCAACTGCAGAAGGAGTCAATCTTATTGAGTTCTACTTTCAAGAAGCTTTGAAGAAAGCTAAGTCAGATTGAGTCCAGCTGAGTTCTTCCAAGAACTCATCAAGAAACTCACAACTCCCCTCTCTTGTCTTTGGGTTGCTGAGTTAACAATTGTATAATCATTTTTATCTTGTAGGATCCTTTGGATCTGAGTTTTGTAAGCCTGTAATTATAAAGGCTGAGTGTAGGGCTTTGAGAGCCTGAGTGTAGGAGATTGAAATCTCTGAGTGTAGGCCTTGGTGGCTGAGTGTAGGCCTGGGTGGCTGAGTGTAGGCCTTTGTGGCTGAGTGTAGGCTTTGTGAAAAAGCTGAGTTGTAGGGCCTTGGGCCTGAGGTGTAGGAACTATTTTGGGTTCTGAGATAGTGGAGAAGTTTGGCCGAATCTAGTACACTGCTAGATAGGCGAAGGGGGAAAGTGGATGTACCCAAAGCTTGGGGAACCACTATAAAACTTTGTGTCTGCTGTGATTGTGATTTGCTATGTATGCTGTGTGAGTGCTGAGCAAAAGTAGATATAAATCTGTGTTTGTAACTGATTGCTGCCATAAAAAGTTAAAAAGAATTTGGTCACTTATTCACCCCCCCTCTAGGTGTTTAGGTACTATATCTTTCAAGTGGTATCAGAGGGAGGTTCCTCAAAAAGGACTAACAGTCTGAGGAGATCCTGAGTGCAGATTCAGTCTAAGTCAAATTACAGATTCAAGAAAATCAAGAACCATGGGTTCCTCTGAGAATCACAAGGAATTGGGATCCATGAAATTACCTATATGTAGGAAAGAGATATTTGGGATCTGGAAGGAAAGGGTAAGGCTGTTTATGGAAGCCTCAGACCCTAGGATTTACATCACAGTAAAAGACGGGCCATATGTGCCCATGAAGATATCAGTTCTAGATGCAAATCAGAGAACACCAAAGGATTTCTCTAAAATGACAAAGGATGAGATTGTCCTAGCCACCATGGACAAAAGAGCTCAAAACATTATAGTGAGTGTCATAGATGATGCAACTTTTCAGAATCTAATACACTGTAAGACAGCCAAAGAGATGTGGGATACTCTTATTGTGTATATGGAGGGTTCTGAAGAAGTAAGGCAAGATAGAAAATCCTTGCTAAATCAAGAGTATGAAAGTTTTAGACAAGGAAAAGGTGATAGCATAACTGAGTGCTACAAGAAGTTCTACACGATAGTGAATGAACTCATGTCCTATGGAAGAGAGCTCAGTAATTATGAACTCAATGACAAGTTTCTAAGGTCCCTAACTAAAGATTGGGACACCAAGATCTATGCCATTAGAGAAATGGCTAAGTTGGGAGAAATTCCTCCACCTACACTGTTTGGAAAACTGTTGTCTTATGAAATGTAGTTGACAGTGAGGAAAGAAGAGGAGAAATCCACAAGAAATGAACATAAGGAAAGAACAATGACTTTTAAATTAGAAGCCCCCAGAAAGTACAGGAGTAAGTCACCAACTCCACCTCCAAAGGGAGTTGAATCAGAGTCAGATGAGTCAGACAGCACAAAATCTGAAAGCAGTGAAAGTGATGAGGACTTTGCTACCTTCACTAGACATTTTCAGAAGTTATTGAAGAAGAAACAATGGAGGTCAAGGCCTTCTACTTCATAGGGAAAAGAAGACTTCTATCAGAACAAAAAGGCTTCAAAGAAGGACAGGAAGAGGACTAAATCTAGCAAGACAACTGTTTCAAAAATAGTGTGCTATTGCTGCAATAGACAAGGCCATGTTGTTGCAGAGTGTCCAGAAAAGAGAAAGGAATCTAGTGACAGGAAGAAGACTCATTTCAAAGGCAAGAAAGAGAAGTCTTTTGTTGCCAGAAAGGAGAAGACTCTGTCAGATATTTTTTCTTCAGAAACTGAGTCAGATGCTGAGGCATACATATGGATGTTTGCTGAAGAAGAAGAGTTCATGCAGATTATGGAGTCTATATATGAACAAGAAGACAGTCAATGCCAAGGACTGATGGCATTGACTGAAAATGACAAAATCCTGGAGCAGCCAGGACCTAGTAAGGTACAAAGTTCAACTTTAAGTTCAGTTTCTTGTGCCAGTACAGAATCAGATTCATCATCATCTAGTGATGAGAGTGTATCTGAGTCTGAGGAAGATATTCATCAGCTGATAGATGAATATAAAGTTCTGTTGCAAGCTTATAAGAAGAGCAAGTCCCTAGCCAAAAGTCAGGCAAAGGAAATTGCTGATCTAAAAGCTGCTGTAATAGAATTTGAGAAGTTATTTGATCAAAAGCTTATTGAGATAGCCAGACTGAAGCACATAACAGTGATTCAGATGGGGACTATCACCTATAAGAATGATCAAATCAAGAGTCTGGAGAGTAATCTTCAGAAGGAGATAGAGCTTGTTGCTAGGTTTTCTAAACCTAAGTCAGTCCTACCTTTAATTGATGAATTTGTTCATCACAAAGGCAAGGCTGGACTGGGTTTTATTAAACCTGCAAGGACTGTCCAGTCCAAGTCCAAGGGCAAAGCCCCAACACTCAACAAGTCAGCTGTAGATAAGACAACAAAGACTGTACCTAAGCAAAGGTACAATAAGTTTGAATGTTGGTGCTGTGGCAAGGTTGGCCACTTTGCAATGGACTGTTGGCACAATGCTAGTGCCAAAGTGAGTAACAAACTGCCTATTGGAAAACCAGTATGTAGCTTTGTCAGGTTGCAAACTAACAAGTACCAAGGACCCAAGAATACTTTGGGTTCTAAGGTTCACTAATCTGTTTTGCAGGTGAGTCCAAGTGGCCATGCCCCAATATGGTACTTGGACAGTGGATGTTCCAGACATATGACTGGAACTAGGGGACTACTAAGGGACTACATTCCAATCAAAGATGGTCCAAAAAGTAACCTTTGGTGGTTCTGAAAAAGGAATCATCAAGGGTTTTGGTAACATTTCTAGTAACTTAGTTACCATTACTCAAGTGGCTTATGTTAAAGGGTTGAAACACAACCTAATAAGTATAAGTCAATTAAGTGATGTAGGGTATGACATCTCATTTGTTAAGAATGGTTGTCATATCAAGAGGTCAAATGATCAAGAGATCATTTTGACAGGTTATAGGAAGAGGAATGTCTACTGTCTAGACATTATGTGTGAGACCAATGGTTCTCAAGTGTGTCTTGTAGCAGATGAGAAAGTTTCTCATTGTGGCAAATGGCACAAGAGGCTAGCTCATCTAAATTACAAGACAATTGACAAACTCTATAGCAAAGAGTTAGTGAGGAATGATCCTCAGGTTAAGTGTGTTAAAGATGGTATTTGCTCAGCTTGTCAAAAGGGCAAGCAGACTAGATCCACCTTTAGAAGCATAGAAAACAAAGATGCTGTGAGGTGTTTATACCTCTTGCATATGGATCTCTTTGGTCCAATGCCAGTTCACAGCCTAGCTAGGAAGGTCTATACCTTTGTAGTTGTAGATGACTACTCAAGGTTTTCCTGGGTGTTCTTCTTAAGACAGAAATCTGAAACACCTAATGTCTTCTATAGCTTTGTCAAGCAAATTCAGAATGAACTAAATAGTACAGTGGTCAAAATAAGAAGTGACCATGGTATTGAGTTTCAGTCTGATAGCATGACAAAACTATGTGAAGACTTTGGGATATTTCAAGAGTTTTCTTCACCTAGAACACCTCAGCAAAATGGCATTGCTGAAAGGAAGAATAGGACCTTGATTGAGGCAGGTAGAACCCTATTAAGTGATACATCACTACCAGAATATTTCTGGGCTGAAGCAGTTAATACTGCATGCCATGTTATTAATAGGGCTACTATTACTAAAGGCCTCAACAAGACCCCCTATGAGGTTGTGAAAGGTAGGAAACCAAACCTATCCTACTTCAGGATCTTTGGTTACAAGTGCTTCATACTTAACAATGGTAAGTCTTACTTAACTAAGTTTGTTGCCAAGTCCCAAGAGGGAATTTTTGTTGGGTACATCAACAACAGTAAGGCTTATAAAGTCTACAACTTGTCTACACAAGTTGTAGAAGAGACTGTACATGTAGTATTTGATGAAACTAGGCTTATTAACAATGAGTTGTCTAGTAGTGTATGCAGCCCCACAGGTTTAACAAAGAAGATGGACAAGCTCACTCTAGAAGAAGAATCTACTGCAAGACAGCAAGTAGAAGGCAGCGGCTGTTGTCCAGGGGGAGTATTACATGTACCAAATACAGAAGAAGTACAAGGAGTACAGCAAGATGATGAAACTGAAGTGGTTCAACCAGAAGTCAGGATGCCTCCAGCCAATAGGCATCTTAGAGATCATCCAGTAGAGCAGATTATTGGAGATCCAAGACAAGGGGTACAAACAAGGAGCAAAAATCTGAATGCAGCAATCTACTCCAGTTTTCTATCTCAAGTTGAACCAAAGAAGTTTGAAGAAGTCATTCTAGATCCACAATGGACTGAAGTAATGCAAGAAGAGCTTAATCAGTTCAAGAGGTGCAAGGTATGGGAACTTGTTCCTAAACCTAAAGACCACAATATAATAGGAACCAAGTGGATCTACAGGAATAAGATGGATGAACAAGGGGTCATCATTAAGAATAAAGCAAGATTGGTTGCTAAAGGATATAGGCAAGAAGAAGGTATTGACTTTGATCAAACCTTTGTTCCAGTAGCCAGACTGGAAGCCATAAGGATGTTCTTGGCCTATGCAACCTATCAATGATTCAAAGTTTACCAAATGGATGTCAAGTCAGCATTTCTGAATGGTAATCTTAAAGAGGAAGTCTATGTGGAACAGCCATCAGGTTTTGTTGATTCAACTCTACCTCATCATGTCTATAGACTTAGGAAAGCTTTATATGGGTTAAAGCAAGCCCCTAGGGCTTGGTATGAAACCATATTTAGTTTCCTCATTGAGAACAAGTTCTCAAGGGGGAAAATAGATAAGACTCTATTCCTTAGGGAATCTAGAGGCAAAGTTATACTAGTCCAAATATATGTAGATGACATTATATTTGGGTCTACTGAAAGCAGCCTTTGCAAAAAGTTTGCAAAACTTATGCAAGGTCAATTTGAGATGAGTAGTATGGGAGAGCTGAAGTTTTTCTTGGGTCTCCAAGTTAAACAGACTGAGAGTGGTTTATCCATATGTCAGTCCAAGTTCACCCTAGAACTCATAAGGAAGTATGGTATGGATTCATCCAGCGCCATGAAGACTCCTATGGGGTCAAGTATGTCTCTTGGCAAGGATGATGCAGGGAAACCTGTAGATGAAACCTTGTATAGAGGAATAGTTGGCTCCCTATTATACTTGACTGCAAGTAGACCAGATATCATGTATGCTACATGTGTCTGTGCAAGGTATCAAGCCTGCCCTAAAGAGTCTCATTTGACAACAGTCAAAAGAATATTGAGATATCTTAAGGGCACTCCCTATCTAGGCCTCTGGTACCCTATGAATGGAGATTTTGATCTAACAGGTTATTCAGATACAGACTTTGTAGGATGCAAAGAAGATAGAAAAAGCACTACTGGAACCTGTCAATTCCTAGGTGGGAGACTAATTTCATGGAGTAGCAAAAAGCAAACAAGTGTGGTTATCTCCACTGCAGAGTCAGAATATGTGGCTGCTGGAAGTTGCTGTGCTCAACTTCTGTGGATACAACATTAGCTAGAGGACTATGGAATTCAGGTAAGTAGAACTCCACTCTTTTGTGATTCTACAAGTGCTATTTCAATAGCTAATAACCCTGTATCCCATAGTAGAACAAAACATATTGAAATTAAATATCATTTTCTTAGGGAGCATGTAGAAAGAGAAGATATTTTACTTGAATATGTTAGAACAGATAATCAATTAGCTGATATGTATACTAAGCCCCTAGAAGAAGCTAAGTTCAATAGATTTAAAATTGAACTAGGAATGATAAACTTAGAGTAAGTTTACAGAATTGGAAATGGCTAAGTAAAAAGGTGTCGACACATAGAGATTTCTATGTCGACACAGAAAGTAGGTGTCGACACTTCAGGGAATAGGTGTCGACACATCTAGGAAGTTGGTGTCGACACTTCAGAATAGTAGTGTCGACACATGTCAAGTAGGTGTCGACACATTCAAAGCAGTGTCAACACTTAAGTCTTACTCAGAATTTTCTAAGTAAAGTCTCGACTAAATGTCGAGTTGAGTGGTGTCGACACATAAACAAGTGTCGACACATATTATCTGTTGACTAAACTTGTGTCGACACGTATGTGTCGAGACATTATAAGTCAGTGTCGACACTTATTGCCAGTGTCGACACAATTTAAGTTAGCTGTCCCGCCTGCTCATCTTCAAAATTAGAAAGGTATAAATAGGGTTTTGCCTTAGTTTGTCGACACGCTTTCAAAGTTTCGAGACCAAACTTATGTGTCGACACCTCTATTCTCTCAAGACAAATTCTACAAACCCTAATGGCGCCAAAGCTTGAGGAGAATGTCAACGAAGGATACGAGCTGGTGCGCGTTGCTTTTGAGGATGCCGATCAAGAAAATAAGGCTGTCGTAACCCTAATAGTCGATTCAGGATTAGAATATCTTGTTTCTGAACCTACTAAAATCTGGAAGAAAGAGGTACTAGAATTTCTCAGTGGAGCTAAGATAGACGAAACTGGATTCAAAATCAAATCCAGGGTTCATGGTGAGAAGGTGAAGTTGTCACCTAAAAGTCTGAGGAAGATTCTACAGCTACCAAGAATTAAAGAGGAAGATGAGGTTACAGCTCCAAAGACCAGGGAAGCTCTAACCTGGTGTGGACTGGATCCTAAGATGAAGCTTGGATCAGTGTTTCTTAGAAAAGGCATGAACAATCAAGGGAAATTCCTCTCAGAGATTGTTGGCAAAGTCATACTCAGCAAGCCAGGAGGGCATGACAGAGTGTCTGCCTATATGTTTAGTATTATGACAAGGATAATCTTCTCTCTGCAAACTGACTGGTCTATGGTAGTGTATGAGAAGATTAAAGAAAGCTTGAAGAAGCCCAACCTGGGCAGGATTTTAAGTCTTTACCTTGCTAGTGTAATACCTGAAGTTATGAGTACAGCTGCTGGAAGCAAAATAAATCATATGAGAAAAATGGACATGAGGTTGTTCTCTAGATGGGACAGGGTGTTGACTAAGGAGATGCCAACCCCTGAGAAGATAGTTTCTGAGAAGGAGATTCCATTAAAGAAGAAAAGGAAAATTTCCACAGTGGCTCAAGAGTCCACTAGCAGCTCAGACATTGAAGAACAAGTTGTCTTCACTCCAGATGAAAATGAGGAAGAGCCTGCTGTGAAATCTCCTGCTCCTCAAGATGATGCTGAGATCCAGGGGGAGCTACCTCAAGCTAGCCCCATCCACAAGGATCAAAGCCAGGGGAGCTTCCAGTTGTAGATGAACTCACTACACTGGAAAGTGAACAAGCAACAAACATTATCCTAGAGGTAATCACTGAACTCAATACTTTAGATTATACTATGGAAGATGCTGATTTATCTGATGTTCACCAGCAAACACAGTTGGATAACCAAGTTCTAGATGCTGTCTTGGAAGACACATCTGTTGCAGCTCCAATAGTTCCTGATCCAGTGGTTGAAGAAACCAGAATTTCTCCTGCTCAGTCTCCACAAGAATACACCATGGAAGATTTATTCCTAAATCTAGATCAAGCAGATTTTGACAAGGAAACTGATGCTGCTGAGAAAGAGAATGCTCCAGTTGAGGGGGAGCAAGTAGTTCATGTTGCAGAACCTGAAAAGGCACCTACTGTGCAGACTGAGAGGCCCCCAAGCCCTAAGGAGAGGGTTAAAATTGCTAGCTCCTCAGCATCTGAAGATGAGGAGGCTGGAAGGGCAAAGAAACAGAAACTTTATGTATTCAAGAGAAGGAGTCAAAGTTACAAGAAGACTCTCCAAACTATAGCACCACGGCCTATAGTTCAGCAAGCACCATCAGTTGATTATAGTGCACTGATGGTTGCAATGCAAATTAAACTGGATGAGCACAGGAAGGAAATTGAGAAGTATGTTGATGTAGGGCACAGATCACTACAGTTTGATCTAGCCCAGGACATAAAGTCAATAAGATTTGAGATGAATCTTAACAAGAAGGCAATGACTGACTGCTTCCACAAGGGTGGGAATGCAGTAGTCTATCTTGCAACTCATCAGGAGAAGATAAAAGCATAGGTGGATGACATAGCTGTGAAGCAAGGTTATGTTCTTGAAAATCAGATAAGAATGAATGACAACCTTACTGCATCTCACAATGCAATAGTCACAGAACTGAAGAATCTGGCTGCAGGGCAGACTTCAGCTATAGCAAAGGCAGCTTTTGACAAAGTATTTCTAGAAGAAATCACTGCTCTTAAGACTGCCATCCAAGATTCCCAAAAGCTAATCACTGACAAACTCCAAAGGTTAAAACCTTTCTTTAAGGATGGAGTCAATTATTTGGATAATCAAGTAAGATTTCAAAAAGATGATGTCAGAGATCATATAGAAAGAGAAGTCATAAATGGGGAGAGGGTTTTAGTCAACGCCAGCTCTGATCATGCCAAATGGATATCAAATTCTATTAGAGCTACCCTGGTTTATCCTCCTCTTTGTGATGATGATAATGTGGCAGAATCCGGAATTCATCCTGCCTATCTAGGAGGGGAGCAAGCTGAAGTGGCTCAAGTCATCTACCCTCCTCCAGATTTTGATATGATTCATGCTGATGTACAGTCTATGTATAGCCCACCTGGGGGCAAGGATAATATTATTATTGAGAAAGTTGTTCAGCCAATTTCTGAAGCCATGCAAGAGGCACTGCAACAAGAAGAAGAGACTAGATTGTCAAAGAAGAGGTTTAGGGAACAAGCTGAACAAAGACCAGACTTTGAGCAGTGGAGCCCTACCTCAAGAAACATTATATTGACTGCCTGGAAAGCTGCCAAAGATAATGTGCATGACAGGAACAAATGGTTTTCTGAGGCTGAATGGAGAAAACATGAAACTAGACAGGAGGCAATAGTTCAATACAGAAGGAAGGCCAAGATCGGAAAGCTACCTCCTACTGCTCTGGAGCCTAGCAAGTACTTTCCAAAGCCATACCATTATTTTGAAAGGCAGAAGATTAAAGCAGAAGAGCTTAAGAAGAAAGATCTGAAAGGCAAGAAGCCTACTGATGCTGAAATTGCTGATGCTACTGTTCAAGCTAAAGTTCAAGTTGGAAAAGGAATTGTGATTAAGGAGCCAGAACTGAAATAGAATTTTCTTGAAGTTTACTTTGTAATCTTTTTGATGTAAAATATTTTGTGAACTTCTGGAAATGAATATGACAGCTATTAGAACAATGTGTTATATGTTAAAACTATTTCATATTTGTTCTGTGATGATGTCTATATCTATTTCATATTTGTTCTGTGATGATGTATTTGTATACATGTGTAATTCATACATGTTTATGTTTACCCTGCTGTATATAATCCTGCTTTACATCATTTTGTAATTTAATTATGAATGGTGTATATCATTGACTAAGGGTTATGACTTCTCCAAATAGGGGGGGATTGTTGGGTACATTGATTTAAATGTACCTGATTTGAAGAAGCCTCACCCAACTCAATGATATACATCAAAATGTATTTGATGTATTTTGAGTTACTTGCATGTGCAGGTTAAGTATTTGCAGGAAAGAAGAAAAGTTTCTAAGTCCATGTGTCGACACCCAGAGGGAAAGTGTCGACACTTAAGAAGACTTGTGTCGACACCCAGACAAGCAGTGTCGACACTTGGAGTCATTGTGTCGACACCAGGGATGCTGAGTCGACACCAGACAGAAAGTGTCGACACAAGGAGCTGTGCCGACACTCAATGAAGAAAGTGCAGTGAAGCAGTGTCGACACTTAACAGTTGTGTCGACACCCAGTGAAGCTGTGTCTACATCAGAAAGTGTCGACACTTGGAGCTGTGTCGACACTCAGCAAAAGTTAGCAGAGACTAAGTACAAGTGTCGACACTCAGAACAATGTGTCGACACTCAACAGAAGAGTCAACACTTGAAGTAAGTGTCGACACTCAGAATAATGTGTCGACACTTAGCAGAAGAGTCAACACTGGAAGTAAGTGTCGACACCCAGAACAATGTGTCGACACTTAGCTGAAGACTCAACACTTGAAGAAAGTGTCGACACAAGAAGCTGTGTCAACACTTAGCAAAGAACAGCAAAGTCAACAAAATATTCTAAGTACAAGTGTCGATACTAAGGGGATGTGTCGACACTCAGCTGAAGTCTCAATAGAAGAATCAAGTGTCGACACAAGGAGCTGTGTCGACACTCAGCAAGTATCAACACTAAAGACATGTGTCGACACCAAGAAGCAATGTCGACACTTAACAGATTCAACACATGAAGATGTGTCGACACAAAGGTGTTGTGTCGACACTTAGAAGAATTCAGCAAAATACTGAAGTACAAGTACTTGTGTCGACACACATTATCAGTGTCGACACATGAAGAAGAAATGGTGTCGAGATAAAGAATCAACAACAAAAGGAGTTGTGTCGACACCTTGTAGGCTAGTGTCGACACTTAGACAACATGTGTCGACACTTGGTCTATAAGTGTCGACACTTAAAGACAGAAAGACTCGACACTTAAAGACAGTTAGAGAATTTTCAAGAACTGACTGGATGACTTGACAGCTGCCATTCCAGCCGGTCTACAGCACCTGTCAGAGTTGTCAGAATTTTGTTATGGACCGGACCAGCCGGTTACCATGAAGAAGGCCTATAAATAGGCATATACAGTCTACAAAAATTACAGTTGAAGAGTTGAAGTTGTTGAACAACATCAAGTGGTTCAAATCATTGATCAAGTGTTTTAAACAAGAAGATCGTGCAGATCTAAGAAGTTGGAGAGAGAGAGCTCCATCCAAGAAATCAGTTGTTGGAACCCAGCTGAGAAGAAGGATTCAGATTAGTCTGAATCTTAAGAAGCAGAGATCAAGGATCAACTACAGAAGGAGTCAATCTTATTGAGTTCTACTTTCAAGAAGCTTTGAAGAAAGCTAAGTCAGATTGAGTCCAGCTGAGTTCTTCCAAGAACTCATCAAGAAACTCACAACTCCCCTCTCTTGTCTTTGGGTTGCTGAGTTAACAATTGTATAATCATTTTTATCTTGTAGGATCCTTTGGATCTGAGTTTTGTAAGCCTGTAATTATAAAGGCTGAGTGTAGGGCTTTGAGAGCCTGAGTGTAGGAGATTGAAATCTCTGAGTGTAGGCCTTGGTGGCTGAGTGTAGGCCTGGGTGGCTGAGTGTAGGCTTTGTGGAAAAGCTGAGTTATAGGGCCTTGGGCCTGAGGTGTAGGAACCAGTTTGGGTTCTGAGATAGTGGAGAAGTTTGGCCGAATCTAGTACACTGCTAGATAGGCGAAGGGGGAAAGTGGATGTACCCAAAGCTTGGGGAACCACTATAAAACTCTGTGTCTGCTGTGATTGTGATTTGCTGTGTATGCTGTGTGAGTGCTGAGCAAAAGTAGATATAAATCTGTGTTTGTAACTGATTGCTGCTATAAAAAGTTAAAAAGAATTTGGTCACCTATTCACCCCCCCTCTAGGTGTTTAGGTACTATATCTTTCACAGAACAAACCACACAAGCCGCGTGGTTAGACAGACGGGCTAACCGCACGGCTACCACCAGAGAGAAAGAGAGATTGCCAGTGTAGACCGCTAGACCGCCCGGTCTCCAAGCCGGCTGAGACAAACCGCCAGACCGCGCGGTCTTCAACCCGCCAAGATAGACCGCCAGACCGCTCGGTCACCAACTTCAACACTCCCCCTCAAGCTGGAGCATATATATCAATCATGCCCAGCTTGTCACACACATGAAGAAACGAGGCGGAAACTGGCTTGGTGAAGATGTCAGCCAGCTCTTTATCAGAAGTGACAAAGGGAGTGTAAATTTGTTCCTTTAAGATCTCTTCACGAATGAAATGATAGTCGACCTCAATGTGCTTTGTTCTTTCATGGAATACCGAATTTTTAGAGATGTATATGGTGACCTTGTTATCACAGAACATAGGTAGAGGATGGTTGTAGACCTCTCCTAAATCTAGCATGAGAGCCCGCAGCCATTTTAACTCACAAGTGGTCGATGTCATACTGCGATACTCAGCTTCTTCACTGGACCTGGAGACAACAGACTGCTTCTTGCTCTTCCAGCTCACCAGATTTCCCCCAACAAAGGTGCAAAAACCTGAGGTTGACTTGCGATCCCCTTTGTCATCAGCATAACTTGCATCTGAGTATGCTTCAATCCTCAGATGACCATTCCTCTGAAAAAGTAATCCTTTCCCAGGCGCTGCTTTGATATACTCCAAGATCCGCAAGGCAGACTGTAGATGGCACTCCCTAGGTGCTTGCATGAATTGACTCACCTTGCCCACAACATAGGAAATATCAGGCCTGGTCACTGTGAGATATATGAGCTTACCAACCAGACGCCTGTACCGCGAACTATCTGAAAGAGGAGGCGAATCATCTGTCCAGGTTTTGTCTTCTCCAGTTGCCATGGGGCATCGGCCAGGTTTTGCTCCAGTCAATCCTGCCTCTTTTAAAAGATCAAGGGCATACTTACGCTGAGAGAGAACTAAAGAGTCGGGCTTACGAGAGATTTCGATCCCCAGAAAGTACTTTGGAGAGCCCATATCTTTTGTGACCTGATGTTGGCGAAGATGACGCTTTGTCAGGGCTACCCCTTCCTGGTCATCGCCAGTGAGAAGAATATCATCGACGTACACAGCAAGAACAACCAGCCCAGAAGGAGTTTTGCGAATAAAGAGAGAGTGATTGGCAGAGCTTCTCACAAAACCAACGGCCGCCACGATCCCGCTGAACTTGTCAAACCAAGCTCGAGGGCTCTGATTGAGGCCATAGATTGCCTTCTTCAGCCGACATACTCGTGTCTCCCCCTAAGCAACATACCCAGGAGGTTGCTCCATGTAAACGACCTCGTGAAGATCACCATAAAGGAAGGCATTCTTGACATCCAGCTGGGAAATCGGCCAATCCTTATTTACCGCCACAGAGAGAAGGACCCGGATAGTGCTGAGACGAGCCACGAGGGAGAAGGTGTCAAAGTAATCAACCCCATAGGTCTGAGTGAAGCCCTTAGCAACAAGGCGAGCCTTATAACGATCCACAGTGCCGTCGGGGCCAAATTTGACCACAAAGACCCAGCGACACCCAACAACATAAGTGTCGAAGGGAGGAGGAACAAGAGTCCAGGTACCCCGCTTAGTTAGGGTCGCCATTTCCTCATCCATGGCCATCTTCCAATGAGGAATAACAAGGGCCTCCTGGTAGGAGCGGGGTGTGGCAGTGGCAGAGATAGCCAGTGCAAAGGCCCTGCGAGAAGGGGTACGACGATCATAGGAAACAACAGTCGCAAGGGGGTGTAGGGTACACGTCCGCACCCCTTTGCGAAGAGCTATAGGAAGATCCAGGTCAGCCGGGCCCGCGGCATCCGGAGCATCCGTGGTAGAGAAAGATGGCCCGAGAGTAGAGAGCGACGACAGCGGAGAGGAGGGAGAGGGTGGTGGAGAAGGGAGGGAGGATGGAGACGGTGTAGGGGGTGGAGGGAGAGGAGGGGATGGAGACGGTGTTGGGGTGGAGATTGTAGTAGGAGGCGAGGGAACGAAGGGAACGACAGGAGAATCAGAAGCGGGGAGAAGAGGAGAGGAGTCATCCGAGAAGTAGGAGGTATTCTCGAAGAAGGTGACGTCAGCAGAGACGAACTGCTTACAAAGGACGGGATCAAAGCAACAATAGCCTTTCTGAGTGGTGGAGTACCCCAGAAAGACACATTTGGTGGAGCGAGGGGAGAGCTTATCACGGGTGGCAGAAGGGGTATGTACAAAGGCAGTGTATCCAAAGATTTGGAGAGGGAGAGGAAACGGCTCCTTGCCTGGATACAGAATGGAGAACGGGATTTTGTCGTGGAGAACCGTGGAGGGAATGCGATTGATAAGGTAGCAGGCAAGGAGAACAGCATAGCCCCAATAGGAGCGAGGAACATGCATCTGGGTCATCAAGGTGTGAGCGACATCGAGGAGGTGACGATTTTTGCGTTCGGCCACACCATTTTGTTGTGAAGTATAGACACAACTAGTTTGATGAAGAATCTCATTTTGCATGCAGAAGGTAGAAAAGTCATGACTGATATATTCTTTGGCATTATCAGATCGAAAAACTTTGATAGAAACACCAAACTGAGTTTTGATCATGAGATAGAAGGACGTCCATACAGAGAATAATTCGGAGCGATCTTTTAATAGATACACCCACGTACAGCGAGAGAAATCATCAATGAACGTGACAAAATATGAACTACCCCGACCAATGGTAAGAGTAGGAGAAGGACCCCAAATATCGGAGTGGATAAGATCAAACGGACGGGTAGAGCCACGAACGTGCTTTGGAGGGAAGGAGGAGCGGTGATGCTTGCCAAGCTGACAGGCGTCACAGTTGAGCGGAGGACTTTGTGGAGGAAGGTGGGGCAGAAGTTGACGAAGAAGACGGGGAGGAGCATGACCAAGGCGGAGATGCCATTGGAGAATATCTGTGGAGGTGGAGGAGAAGGTGGAAAAAGCAGAAATGTTGTCCAGGAAGTATAGGCCGTCACTCTCAGTCCCAGTAGCAATCGTCCGTTGGGAGTCCGAATCCTGAAAAGAGTAAGAAGTAGAAGTAAATGTGACAGAACACTGTAATTGCTTGCATAGAGAGGTAACAGATAATAAGTTGCACGGGAACTGGGGCACGTATAGAGTATCCGCCAAGTGAAGAGACGGAGTGACATGAACTATCCCCGTCCCATGGATGGATGATAAAGAGCCGTCAGCGAGAATAACTGGGGGCAACCGATCATGTGTTTCGAGGAGAGAGAAACACTAGAGATTGCCGGTCATATGATTTGTAGCACCAGTGTCGATCAGCCATTTTCCCTGAGTAACAACGTGGGCACGACTAGAAGACGTGACAACCGAGGCGAATGGCTTGGCAGAGGATATGAAAGCCATGAAGGGAGGAAAAAGAAACTGCAGCGGTCTCGGTGACAGCACACCAGCGACAAGAAGGGCCACGGCCAAGGTGCAGAGCAAGGCAAAAGGGGAAGAAGAGGGAAGCACAAGCCGCGCGACTGAACAGGAGGTCGCGACGACTAACAAGCAGGAGCGGCTAAAGGGAGAAAGGCAGAGAGGCCGCTCAACCAAGGAAGAATCTGCGCGAACAGAGAGAAAGCCGTGGGGAGAGGAAAAGAGAGCAACCCGCGCGTAACCGCAGCGGTTTAAAGGGAAGAAGCTGCGCGAGCACTAGCGGCCAGGAAACAGACCAAGGCACAGCGGGAAAGAGGTCGCACGGATTGAAAAGTTCGAGCGAACAGAAGAGAAGAGGAAGCAAGAAGCAGCAGCGACAACAACAAGTCGCAAGCCGGGCGAACAGAAGCAGGCCGCGCAGCTAGGGAAAACAGGCGGCTAGAAGGAAACAGGTCGCTGCGATAACCAAACGGGTCGCGGCGATGAAGAGCAGCAAGAGAAGAGAAGCAACAAGCCGCGCGAACGGAGTAGCGGGCGGAAGAGAGGACAAGCCGCGAAGACAGGTCGCGAGAAGAAGAAACAAGCGGCGAGAAGCAAAGAGCGCACACAATCAGGAGGAAAAGACCGCGTCCTCTGATACCATGTTGAAAGTAGCGAACATGTAGTAACAAACGAATAGAGTTTTGAATAATTGAAACTTTATTATCCAAAAAAAATATATCTATTACAAAGGTATGCCCTCCCTTATATAGAATGGAGGAGAGAAGAGAGAATACAAATAAGAGATGTGAGACTAAAAATTTACAGGACTAAGCGGACTATACAGAACAAACCGCACAAGCCGCGCGGTTAGACAGACGGGCTAACCGTACGACCACCACCAGAGAGAAAAAGAGATTGCCAGTGTAGACCGCTAGACCGCCCGATCTCCAAGCCGTCTGAGATAAACCGCCAGACTGCGCGGTCTTCAACCCGCCAAGATAGACCGCCAGACCGCTCGGTCACCAACTTCAACAATGACGTTCACCTGAGTTCTTCTGTGCTGGTCACTCTCCATGCTCACCGCACCAAAATGTTGAAACCGAAATCTCGGTCTCCTGTGGAGTTCACCCTCGGGGAAGGGGTGACCGCGCACCTACTACCCTCAAGCGAACTATATAGGCACAAGACTAGGAACACAAGGGATAGACCCAAGGTCTCAACGTGGAGGTCCCGCCGCATACCCGGAAGACTAGCAAACTCTTCCCCTCCCAAGCCAAAGGCTGAGCTAAGGCACCTTCAGAGGGCTCTCTTGGCCGACCGGAGCCTCTAAGGAGAATCTCAAGACCAACTCTCTCCTGACTAGAGGTGCCTCCCCGGGTCTATACAAAATGCTCCTCACCCGCCCTACTATTGGCACAATCTCGTCGAGCAATTCTACGACGCGCTGCCCAAGTTGGGCCGCTAACAGCGGAACTCCGCTATTCTGAAAGGATGACAATAGGCCATCAGGGGCTTCCCGGAAACTATACCTCGGGGCCCCCATAGGGCAAGCAGTTCACGAGCACACCACTTTCCCATGACAGAAGAAATAAACTACACATCCACAGAGCATCACATATATCATAAATAATTACAGGAATATGAATTCCATACTTCGGCATGCAAGCCGGCAATATAACAAAATAGGCCTTCGAGGGCCGGCACAAACTTGGGCTTAAGCCCGCTATTCCCCGCTTGATACTGCAACACTTGTACGCCAACATCTCGACAAACGACTGCCAGTTGAAAAACCGTCGGCTAACATAAGCTAGCCAAATATATTGCACACACCCCTTCTTTGGGGGTTGTGGGCTTGCATTCCCTGCAGATAGATAATATACAACTTCCTCGGAGTATTCTTCGGCAACCCCAGAACATCACCAATCCGGCTCACACGTCCGGATGGGCTTCACACAGCATGCCTAAACCCGTACTCACGCTTCTGGGTGATAATGCAGTTAATTGCGGGAACGTACACGTCAACCCGTCGGAGAGCTCCCTTCCCCCACCCGTTGGTGGAGAGGGGCTTCCATGCAAATATGTAAACCGAGGGTTTCACCTGCCCAAGTAGAAACATCGTTACCCTTGACACGTGTTTGGCGGAGCCACAACCGAGCACATTGCCCGAGGCTCGACGTCTAGCGTCCGTAGTGGTTGTCCGTGCACAGATCCGACCTCCGCGGGAGAGTTGAAAGCTCCAAATGATTTTCCCTCCATGGCCGAGCCTCTTCATGGCCGACCGTGCCCCAAGTGGCGTCGGCGAAGGTTGTCCTGGCTTTCACAACTTTAAGCGGCCGCGGGAGAGAAGCCCCCGGCCTCGCCTTGCTCCAGAGGTGGCGGGGAAGGCGTTCCCGGCCTCACCTGCTCCAGAGGCGGCGACCTGGATAGAAAAAGGAGGGAAGGGAGGTGGCTCGGGCTGGTGCTTCAAGCGGCCGGAGAGGGAGAAGAGGCGGGTCTGCACCTTGCCGAGAGAGAGAGAGAGGCAGGGGTGGCTGCTCCAGGCCGAGGGAGAGAAAAAGGGGGCCGATGCTGCTCCAGGCCGAGAGAGAGAGAGAGAGGGAGAGGGCCGGGGTGGCTGCTCCAGGCCGACGAGAGAGAGAGGCGGGGATTGAGGGGCGGTTCGAGCTGCACTTCCAGGTGGCCGGAGAGAGAGAGAGGCGGGAGGCGGGTTGCTGCTCCGGGCCGAGAGAGAGAAAGAGGGCCAGGGGGTTTGCTACTCCAGGCCGACGAGAGAGAGAGAGAGGGGCGGGGGTTGAGGGGCGGCTCCTCTCTTGACCAAACCCTAGCAGGGGAGTAAAAACTCACCCGCCTGATGCCTCTCCTGCCTCTTATCCTCTCCCCCCCACTTTGTCAAAATTTTATACCTATATATAATATATATATATATATATATATATATATATATATATATATATATATATATAATATTAAAACACATATATTTATATATTAGAAGTCTATGCACATAAAAGCTTTGCACGCACGCACGAGCACCCGCACGTCTTCGAACGGGGCGGCATCACATTGCCGCTCATAGCGCGCCCCAAGTCTGCCACTTGGGGAGGATCCCACTCGGCCGGATACGGGGTTGTACACTAATGTTGTAATGTGCTGCTTCCTCTTCATAATATCTAAGTAGTCCTTTTAGCAGATGCACATTTTCAGAGATTTTTTGCGGAGCCGGCTCCTCCGCTCGTTCAAAACCCTGCCAATAAGAGAAAAAACGGACTCTGAAGCTACCGTACTAGCTTAGATTGTTAGTAAATCACGAGCCATATAAGCCAAAATAGGATACGTATTAACTTTACCTTTCCATCATTTTAAGATATAGAAGTTTTCAATCTCATCTGTGCTAATAAAATCACATAATTATGTTTTAGTGTACAATCCTAATTCATTTAAACTACTAGATGTGTGTGCCTTTTTTCTAGTTGCTAATTCTAAAATTTTATTTTTAAAAATATCATTTATTTTTGGTTGCGATATTTCTTCCCGATGCCACGAGCCGTATAAGTTATCATAATTAATAATTATAACACTCAATAAAAATAGAATTAAATTTTAGAATACTAACGTCATCACAATCATCGAAATTTAAATTTAAATTTAAGTTTGTATTAATTTCTTCTATCAAAATTTTTACGTTGTCTACGCTGAATAATAGATTTAAAGCAACGGCGCACGAAAACATTGCAGACATTTCTCTATAATATTTTAAAAAAATTTCTTCCATTATTTCAATTAATGCAAGTCATTCATCATGTTGCTTATAATAATTAAATTTTTGTGCGATGTTTACAAAATTTTCAATTACTAGTGAGCTAGTCGGATATAGTACACGCCTGATAAAAAAACAGTCGTCATACAAAAATATTTTAATAAATCCATGTAATTTGCTAATACGTCTCAATTGACATCAGTCAAATCATTACTATTTATCATATTATAATATTCCATAAGAAGTGATTTTTGTTAAAATGCTTTTTAATATTTTATATGTTGAGTTCTATTTAATAGACATATCAAATTGAGATTTCAAATATTTTTTACCATGTGTGTTTACAAAATATTTAAAATCCTGAGATCGTTGTCTAGAACTATAAATAACTCTAAGCATTAGACAAATTTTTTCAATATAGGATTCCATAACATGCTAAACTATCTTATACCACTAAATTTAAAACGTGACAAACACAACGAGTGTGAAAAAATGCACCGCTTAGCATTGGTTTTAAATCGAGCTTTAACCAATCAATAGCTACGTTATTGTTAGAGACGTTATTAAAAGAAATACTCAGTATTTTATCTTTTAATTTAAATTTTCGCACACATTTCATAATTATATTATATAGCTTTACTTGTGTGCTGATATTCGAAACCTTCAAAACATATTACGCGCTTATTTAGCTCCCATGAAACGGGATCGATCCAATGACACGTGATCCATATATACGATAATTCTACTTTTATGCTACTGCTCCAAACGTCACTCGTTAAACTTACACGACACTCGAAATTTTCAAAAAAATTATTAACAATTGTTTTGATTCTAAATATACTTTAATGGCATCGCACCTAAGAGAATCTCTACTTACCTGTTGATATTTGAGTTAAAGCCCTCCATTTATGTATTCTGTCGCATCCTCGTTGTCATAGTGGCTGAATGACAACCCACGTTTGATAACATGCTTCATCTTCAGGTCTCGTTGGCGAAGTTGATCGTATATCCAAATTTATCCTGCTCCTGAAATTTGGGCCTGACTGGACTCGGGAGCTTGTCTCAAAATGCAAGACTTAAGGTGTCTTGCTAGTGTCGAGTTGCCTGTAAGCGTCAGCAGCTTCGAGCATAATTTGCATCGCGCCTTGAATTTAACGCCAACATGAACCTTATCGAAATGCTCCCAAATTGCCGCCTTACGATTGTGTTCCACCACTACAAGCGTACTTTGAGTAGACGACCCTAATGTTGAGGAGGACGACGTCATGCTATCGTTGAGTGAGTGGGAGACTTGGAGGGAAAATGAGAAAGTTAGAGAGAGAGAGAGAGCGGGAGAAAGAGATAATGAGAGAGAGTGAGTGAGATAGAGTTGAAGAGAGAGGGGAGGGGCTGGTCAGGTTGGGGGGAATGAGAGAATGAGGGAGAGAGTGAGTGGGAGAGAGTGAGAGTGAGAGAGAGTGAGTGGGAGAGAGGGGGGTGGGAGTTGGGTTCAGGAGAGTGAGAGAATGAGAGAGAGAGAGTGAGAGAGGGGGATTTATAATTTTTTTATCTTTTTATTGGAGCTTAGGGACTAGGCTGGCCAGACTAGGCCCTAGGCTCTGACTGTTGTACAACAATACATCAGCCCCGATGTACTGTTATACAACAGTGAGCCGACCAACTACTGTTAAGGGCTCTTATTAGAGGCATTAACAACTAACGACTCTAATAAGAGCCGTTTAATTAACGGCTCTCATTAAGAGCTGTTAGTTTATTTGGTCGGGCTTTGCCCGGTCCCGTGCCCGGCCCAAAAAATGGGCTTTGCCCGGCCCGGCCCGGCCAGGGCAATAACTCTAAAACTAGGACCTGTAAGGGCCCTAGGCCCGGCCTCGGCCCGGGACAGTCCTAGTAGGGATTTTACCGGGCCGGGCTCGGGCCAGCCCACTGGTACCGGTCATATTGCCCATGACTACTTGCGGTTGTGGTTAGGTTCTTCTCGCAGCTGCGGTCTGGAGGTTAGCCGCAACATCAGTCTGGAGGTTAGTCGTAGTAGCAGCCTGGTGGTTAGCCACAATAACAATCTAGTGGTTATCCACAACAACGGTTTGGAGGTTATCCACATTGGAGGTTAGCCACAATAGTGGTCTAAAGTTTTTAAACCAGAAATTGGCCCCAACGAGAGTTCGAACCCTGGGGTGTAGCTAACACCTACTTATCCTAAGCCCAGACCCCTGACCAGATATAAGGAATAAAGAAACTGACCCTAGGCTATAACACGGAGGTCCCTCCCCTAACCCGGAAGATATCAGAGCGCTTCCCCTCCTTAGCCAAGTTCTGAGCTAAGGATACCTTAGCAAACACTATAAGACTTCAGAAAATGAGAAAGCTTGCCTTCTGAGGTATCATGTGGGTCTATTTATAGATTACTAGTATCTAGTCTGCCAACATTGTAACTCCACTATCCAAAAGGGCTATATGCAGCCCAAAGTGGTCGGCCAACATCGAAACTTCGTTGTTCTGAGGAACTAAATGCAGACCTCCAAGAGTATCCAGGCAAATTTATCTCTGAACCCTACTATGGAGTTGAGTGGAGAAGCATCACTCAACGCCAGGGACTGCGACGTTAAGTGGAGAAGCATCACTCAACGCCAAGAATTGCGGCGTTGAGTGGAGAAGCATCACTCAATGCCAACCCTGAAGGCTTCCTGCTGACCCGGGCACAAACTTTCCCGCAAGCCTTGGGCTGGAACCCTTCCGGTTTCAGGGACTAGGGCGTTGAGTGGAGAAGCATCACTCAACGTCAATGGCCAAGAACTAAGGCATTGAGTGGAGAAACATCACTCAACACCAAGGGCCAAGAACTAAGGCATTGAGTGGAGAAGCATCACTCAATGCCAGGGATTAGGGCGTTGAGTGGAGAAGCATCACTCAATGTCAAGAGCCAAAGACTAAGGTGTTGAGTGGAGAAGCATCACTCAATGCCAACCATGAGGGCCTCCCGCTCACCCGGGTGCAAACCTTCCTGCGAGCCCTGGGCGGGAACCCTTCCGCCTGAACTACTCTCCTGGCCCGATTAGCTTAAAGCCTACTCAAAACTAGGGTCCCAAGTCTTTGGGTCTCACTCAGTGAATATGTGGTTGTACACAATACCCGCTCTTTGCGAGCTAATTCTATGCTCGAAAAGAAACGTCCAACCCCTAATATCCAGTGAGTTCTTGCTGACCTGGAAGAGAATCTTTTGCGGGCCCTATCAGACCTTATATATATACATGTCACTAGGTTGTCCTCAGGTCATCGTTGTTGGCACTGCCTTCCTCCTGAGCTTTCACGCGACTTCGAAGATGTACGCTAAACAGCATGAGAGGCCGCTTTTGCAAGAGGTTCAGGCCCGTCTCACCGCCGCTTAGGAAAGGGCCCTCGCTGATTGTGCTGGGTTCACGCCCTGGCTCGCGGTCAAGAGACCGGCTGATTCCGCCTACCGCTAAAAAAAGGCCAAGTCAGTCCGGCGAAATCGTTCCAAGGGTGAACCGGCTTCGCCGACTCCGACCTCGACCCGCGAGAACTCTTCTCCTCTGGTGGAGGTATCTTTTATTCCTCCAGCTTTTGACGTGAAAACCTCCCAAAGCGGTCTTGTCGAACTGATTGACTATCCTTCTCGCAGGTGACAGTCCCGAAAGGCATCACCGGTGATCCTTCAGCGAATGCCGAGTTGGTCCGGTCCAAAGGCGAAAATCTTCAGGTTGTCTCGGCAGCGGTCCCTACGGAACTCCCGGTCGAGCCCTCGATTGCTCCCGGTAATGCTCTTGTTTTGGTTTTCGCTTCTATCTAGCTTATGCATTTCTCTGCTAACTTGGTTTTCCGCAGGCTCTACCCATGACATCATCCACCCGAGTCCTAGGACTCCTGCTGCCGAGAGCCCTGTCATTCCAGCGCATGATCCTCCCCTCTCGCCCGAGAGGGTCACTGAAAAACATCCTACTACCGCGTCCACTTCTCGCCCTTCTGCTGAGGAAGAAGCTGTCCCCCCACCTCCAGCCGAGACCCATATGCTGAAGCAGACCCCACGCCCCTCGGGATAGGGAAAGCAACCCCTCTCGCTCTTCAAAAATCCTTTCGAAGGGCGGCCTGAGATCTCTCGCCGATCCTCAGGGAAGCCGAAACTTGATTTCCTTTTTCGCCTTCTTGCCGAGTCTAACACCGTCCCTCCCGAGGTCCAAGGGATACTGCATAATTGTTCGGTACAGATGAAGAGGTGATCTCACCACCGCCTTCCCTCATCAAAGTGTTGAGTTTTCTTGAAGCCTCCAGAGATGCCGAGGAGTAGAGAGAGGGTGGAGGAAGTCCTATCCAAGCTTGTTTGGATGTGGCGAGAAGACTCCATGCAGGTGAGTGCCTTAAAGGCGAGGATGGAGCGGAGGTTAGTCGTAATCGAGCGGGACTATGCCCATCTCCTTGACGAGACAGATCGCCTGAGAGGCGGAAGCGAGGAGACATCTCCCGGGAGGCATATCACACGGGCCCGGGATCTGCTGAGCCTGATCCACCAGGAGCTCACCGTCGTGACTGCCTATCACTACCCACGAGTGCCCCCGAGGACTGGGAGGCGGGGTCGGGGTTACTGGCGGTGGGACCAATATTGAGCTCTATAGATTCTCGCCTTCCCCTCCCCTAACCCCCAGCTTTCCCTTCTCGCCTGTCCCTTCTCGCGCTTGTAATAAATATGAACATTTGAATCTCTATTTAATTTTATTATGCCTCTCGCCCGGTGAGAGGCCTACTGTTTTTTTTAATCTTATTTTTTTCATGTCGTTCTATCTTGTCGAGTGTCTAGTTCTCGCCCCCACTTCTTTCTCTATATATTTGTTTTGCTCTTACTCCAGGACCCCTCCCGGAGGCTTTCGCCCTTTGCAGGTATACGAAGCGCTGGCGGGACCGGACGAGAGACGAAACATCGGATTGCACAAAATTGTTATCCGCACTTCTGTCATTAGGAAAAATGTCATGATTACCGCATATATTTTTCTATAAATAGGTCGGTTCACCAACCACATTTACTTCCACTTGATTCCAAGCCTTCATTTTTTCTTTCCCCTTGCTCTCCCTACTTCTGCAGTGTGATCCTTCTCGAATATCCCTCTCTATTTCTCCTTTTCGCCAACTCACGAGATGTTGGGCGAAACTGAAGGCTGCACTAACTTCGCGCAAAACTTCTCCCATGTCGCCTGACCGAGTCGGAGTTCGTTTCCATAGTGGCGGACTATATTCCGGTGGGGTTCATCCCGCGCAACCCTGGGAAGGAGGACAGGGTTAAATTCCTGCCGGAAGGGGAGTTGTCCATTCCGTTGGACCACTTCAAGGTGGGGTTCCGCTTCCCTCTCTGGCCGGAAATGCTTCAGGCCCTTCGAACTACGGGGTGGTGTCGGCCCAGCTCAACCCCAACTCTGTGGTGCTGCTAGTGGCTTTCTCCTGCTTCTTCTCGGGCCAGTCTGTGAAGACCAGCAGTCTCACCAACAAAAATCGTGACTGGCCCCAGAGGTTTGTCTTTGTCTCGGTGAACTTCGGCAACATACCCCTCTCGCCGGTTCAGTATGATGAGGCCACCTATATTCCTCCAACATTGGGGGGGTGGGGGGTGGAGACCGCCCTCCTCGACTTCTTCGGGACCTAGAATTTCGACGTGAAGTTCTTGCAGCTGGATATCGACTCCTTCCCGCCAGTTCCTGCCGGCGAAGGTACCATTCTGCCTTTAACCATTTCATCTTTACTTTAAACTTCCAAGACTAACATTTTATGGCTTTCGCAGGTGAGCGGGATATCCCCTCAACCAACCATTTGACGAGGCTAAAGGGTTCCGCCGCCACCCTGGCTCTCGCCAAGTCCGTTGCTCTCACCTGCCGGAACGAGCCAGACACTTCTTCCTGACCAAGCACCAGGAAGCGGAAGCCCGACGCTCCTTTGGTCCCTTTCAAGAAATCATAACCGTCCCAGACGGACAAGGGCAAGTCCGTTGCCGAGACCCCCGCCAAGACCCCATCTGCCGCGGGCACAGCGGGTGTCGCTGGGCCTGTCTCCAAGACCCCCGCCGAGACCCCCACCAAGCCAGTGCCGAGAGGGCATCAAAACGTTGGCCTCGGCAAGAAGTTCGTGGATGAAGAGGGCCAGCCCCTGCTCCGGTGGGACCCCGAAGCCAACCGGGTCTCGATCTCGCCGCTCCTCCCCTCTTAGATGGAGCAAGACACGATCACCGGCGAAGCCTTCGCGCTAGGCTTTGGGCTTTACAGTCGGGTGGACTCCATTACGTTTGACCGGGAGACTACCCGGTCTCTAGCCTATGACTCCGTTTGAGCCCAACTGCGCGCGTTCGAGCTCACACACATGACTGCGCACCGCTTCATCAATATTGAGCGCAACCTTGTTGAGGCGCTCAAGTCAAGGGATGTCATCGCTGCTGAGGCAGCCACCCTGAAGGCCGATCAGGCGGCTTCGCAATAACTTCTCGCCCTCCGCCCATCGATTGAGGTATATAAATCTTCGAAGGTCTCTCGTCTTGCTGCAATTTCATGTTAGTTCTAACCCCAAATTCCGTGTAGGATTCCGCCCAGGCCCAGCTATCGCACGCGTGGGAGGCTTCTCTTCGGTGCGAGATCGCTCTGCTGAAGGCCGAACTCAAAAAAGCGCAGGAAGCCAACGCATCGGTTCTACCGCTGCCTGCCGAGAAGGTCCTGCGTCATCAATACTCTAACTACAAAATAGAGGTGATGATGCTGAAAAACGCTCAGGCGGCCTCCAGGACCGTGATCCAGGTGCTGTGGAACTTCGGGTTGTTGAACGAAGGCGGCGAGATGCTTACGGCACGTGGGATCCTTCCCTGGTTGTATAAGCCCATCCCAAAGTCTGAGGGAGAGGACGACTCTTCAAGCAGAAGCGGATCAAGCTCTTCCTCCAGCGAGAGCGAAACCACCCCCTGCGAGAAGTCCGACGGCTCTTCCTGAAGACTTCCCGCCTCATTTTGCTTTTTAATTTTTCCCTTTTTGATCTTCTATGTAAGGGGCGAGATCCCCAGTACTATAATTTTTTGAGATAGTAAAGTTAAATCCTCTATTTTGCCGAAATGCCTTTTTGCGGTTAATTTTTGCATCTTATTTATGGTTACTCGACAATGCTGCCGGACTTTCGCTCAAACCTTAGGCTCTTAGGAGGTGACCACGCAGAACCCTCATTCGTTGGGTATAATTTACCAGAGGTTTCTTCGCAGAGAGGATCTTGTCAGGATGGTCCTGCCGAGAGTCTATTGTGCGTGACCTTCTCTTTATGTTGATCAGTCATTCTCGTTTTCGAGCTTTCGCCTACGCCTTAGGCTCTTAGGTGATGACCGCAGTCCGTTTGCCGAATAATTCGAGTAACCTTCGCCGAGATGGGTATGCTGATACGATCATGCTGAAAAGGTATAACAAGAAGCCCCTGTCGAGAGGTAGATGTCGAGATGGGTCTACATTTCCTTATCTTTACTTAGGATGGGTATCAACTATTTGAGAACCAGTTGGCGAAGTACTTTGTAATGCTCGTCATGTGCCTAATTCCCCCATAATTTAGGTGATAGCCTGACAACGAGAGCGGCTCCAGATCCGATTATTCCAATCATTTTGCGTCTTGCCACCGAGTGGGTCTTCGAACCTGCAAACCTTTTTCCCTTTCTCCCAAGCGAGCCTACGGCCCTGCCAGCTAGTGAGAGCCTGGACAGCGGGTCTACTCAATCCCGAGTGTGCCTTCCATCCCTGTCAGTTAATGGAAGTCTGGACAGCGGGATCCTCTCGAGGTCTTCTCTTACCCCCCAAGCGAGCCTACGACCCTGCCAGCTAGTGGAGCCTGAACAGTGGGTCTACTCGCGGCCGAGTGCACCTTCCATCCCTGCCAGCTAATGGAAGCCTGGACAGCGGGATCCTCTCGGGATCTTTCAAAATCGTAAAGCTTTTCTTTCCTTTCCCCCCAAGCGAGCCTACTGCCCTACCAGCTAGTGAGAGCCTGACAGTGGGTCTACTCGAGGCCGAGTGCGCATTCCAGCCCTGCCAGCTAATGGAAGCGTGGACAACGGGATCCTCTCGGGGTCTTCCCTTACCCCCAAGTGATCCTACGACCCTACCAGCTAGTGAGAGCCTGGACAACAGGTCTACTCTGGGAAGAGTGTGCCTTCCAGCCCTGCCAACTAATGGGAGTCTGGACAGCGGGATCCTCTCAAGGTCTTTCAAAATCGCAAACCTTTTCCTTCCTTTCCTCCCAAGCGAGCTTACGACCCTTCTAGCTAGTGAGAGCCTGACAATGGGTCTACTCGGGGGCGAGTGTGCCTTCCAGCCCTACCAGCTAATGGAAGCCTGGACAGCGGGATCCTCTCGAGGTCTTCCCTTACCCCCCCCCCCAAGCGAGCCTACGACCCTGCTAGCTAGTGAGAGCCTGGACAGCGGGTCTACTCGGGGGCGAGTGCGCCTTCCAGCCCTGCCTGCTAATGGAAATCTAGACAGCGGGATCCTCTCAGGATCTTTTAAAATCGCAAACCTTTTCTTTCCTTTCCCCCCAAGCGAGTCTACGGCCCTGCCAGCTAGTGAGAGCCTGACAGCGTGTCTACTTGGGGTCGAGTGCGCCTTCCAGCCCTTCCAGCTGATGGAAGCCTGGACAGCGGGATCCTCTCGAGTCTTCCCTTACCCCAAAGCGAGCCACGATCCTGCCAGCTAATGAGAGCCTGGATAACGGGTCTACTCGGGGCCGAGTTTGCCTTCCAGCCCTGCCAACTAATGGAAGCCTGGACACGGGATCCTCTCGGGGTCTTTCAAAATCGCAAACCTTTTCTTTTATTTCCCCCCAAGCGAGCCTACGACCCTGCCAGCTAGTGAGAGCCTGACAACGGGTCTACTCGGGACCGAGTGCGCCTTCCAGCCCTGCCAGCTAACGAAGGCATTGATAAAGAGATCCTCTCGGGGTATTCCCTTACCCCCCAAGCGAGCCTACGACCCTGACAGCTATTGGAGTCTGGACAGCGGGTCTACCAGGGGCCTAGTGCGCCTTCCAGCCCTGCTAGCTAATGGAAGCCTGGGCAGCGGGATCTTCTCGGGTTCTTTCAAAATCACAAACATTTTCTTTCCTTTCCCGCCAAGCGAGGCTGCGACCCTGCCAGCTAGTGATAGCCGGACAACGGGTCTACTCGGGGCCGAGTGCGCCTTCCAACCTTGCTAGCTAATGGAAGCCTAGAAAGCGGGATCCTCTCGGGGTATTCCCTTACCCCCCAAGGGAGCCTACGACCATGCCAGCTAGTGAGAGCCTGGACAGTGGGTCTACTCGGAGTCGAGTGCGCCTTCTAGCCCTTCCAGCTAATTGGAGCCTGGATAGTGGGATCCTCTCGGGGTCTTTCAAAATCGCAAACATTTTCTTTCATTTCCCCCCCAAGTTAGCATACGACCTTGCCAGCTAGTGAGAGTCTGAGAGCGGGTCTACTCGGGGCCGAGTGCGCCTTCCATCCCTGCCAGCTAATGGAAGCCTGGATAGCAGTATCCTCTCGGGGTCTTCCCTTACTCCCCAAGCGAGCCTACGACCCTGCCAGCAAATGAGCGCCTGGATAGTGGGTGTATTCGGGGCCGAGTGCGCCTTCCATCCCTGCTAGCTAATGGAAGCCTGGATAGCGGGATCCTCTCGGGGTCTTTCAAAATCGCAAACCTTTTCTTTTCTCCCCCCAAGCGAGTCTACGGCCCAGCCAGCTAGTGAGAGCATGACAACGGGTCTACTCGGGGCCGAGTGCGCCTTCAAGCCCTGCCAGCTAATGGAAGCCTGGACATCGAGATCGTCTTGGGCTCTTCCCTTACCCCCCCCCCCCCATGCGTGCCTATGACCCTGCCAGCTTGTGAGAGCCTGGACAGCGGGTCTACTCGGGGCCGAGTGCGCCTTCCAGCCCTGCCAGCTAATGGAAGTATGGACATCGGGATCCTCTCAGGGTCTTTCAAAATCCTAAACCTTTTCTTTCCTTTTCCCCCAAGCGAGCCTACGACCCTTCCAGCTAGTGAAAGCCTGATAACGGGTCTACTCGGGGCCGAGTGTGCCTTCCAGCCCTGCCAGTTAATGGAAGCCTGGATAGCGGGATCTTCTCAGTATATTCCCTTACCCCCAAGCGAGCTTACGACCCTGCCAACTAGTGAGAGCCTGGACAACAGGTGTACTTGGTGTTGAGTGCGCCTTCCAGCCCTGCCAGCTAATGGGAGCCTGGACAGCAGGATCCTCTCGGGGTCTTTCAAAATCACAAACCTTTTTCAACCTAGAGAGAAGCAATTTTTAAAATATCATGTCATAATGAAATATATAATTTTACCCACCCTAATGTTAGAAGCATTTCAGTTCGTCACTACTCCAAGCGAAGATGTCGACGTTCCTTTGGATGCACTACTGCATCCTCTCCCGATCTTTAGGGCCCAAGCCGCCATTAATCCGTACCCTCTCTGTCTTCCCTACCTTGGTGAAGACCTCTATCTCCATAACCTCCTCCGCCGATTCCAATCGGGACCGCTCTCTACCGCTCCTTGGCTCCTCCTCCTACTCGAACTCTTCCCCCCTCCTACTTATTCAACCTCCATCACCTCCAACAGGCTCTCCCTCGGCTCCACTTCTCCACCTCCCTGGGCCTTAGCCCCAACTTCTCCCTCTTCCTACCCCCCCCCCCCCCTCCACAGCTTTCTCTCCAGCCCATCCCAGGCTTGCTTCTCCTTCCTCTACAACTTCCTCTTGTGCTATCATCTCCTTCTCCAACTTCTCTGCCTCTGCTATCCAGGATATGGTGTTGATGACAGTCACATAGTACTGTCTCGCCACCTTCAGATCCCCCCTGACACTGACCTGGACTCCTCCACTACTAAACTTGAGACATTGATAAAATGTGGAGGGGACACAACGAAAAGCACTGATGAGGGGCGCCCAAAATGGTGTTGTAGCTGCTCAGAGCATCAAAGATGACGAACCTACAGTTCCTCGATACTCCCCCAACTTCACGTGCAGTCTCACTCCTCCCTCAACTTCCTTCCTCTCCCCCCGAGAACTTAAACAACGGTCTATCTGAGGCCAAAACCCTCTAGGCCTCCACCTTCATCTCATCGAAGGCCTTCTTGAAGATCACGTTCACGGAGCTTCCGTTGTCCACCAGGATCCTAAAGACCGTTAAATTCTCTACGATCGTCCGGATCACCAAGACGTCACAGAACGGGTCTTCGTAGTCAGGCATATCCTTCGATAAAAAAAGTGATTTTTCCCTCCGAGGGGGATCCTGGGAGGTCAAGTCGATTCTCTTTTGGCACATGGTCTGGAAACTCCCCTTACGGGTGGCTTCAATCCCAACTCCCTCATGGATCACTCTGATCCCTCCTCGGGCCCCCTCACCTGCCCGGTCCTCACACCTATCCTCTGCCCTAGCAGAACTTCTTCAATCCTCATGGGTGACTGCTGCCAAACCCGCCCCCTGGCCTCCCTTATCTCCAGAAACTCTGGATAGGTGGTCGTCGCATGACCTTCCTCCTGATGGAAGTCACAGAAAGGCAACACCACCCCGCCTTCCCTTCTCCTCGCTCCTCCACGAGCTCCTCTCCTTCCTCCTCCATCTCAAGCGATCTCCATTGCCTCCTGCTGTTGCGGGAGGGGGCCCTCTGCCCCTGTCTCCACGCCGGCTGATTAAACCTTCCCTGCTCACGGAAGTTATCCCTACCTTAGAAGACTCCCCTACTTCTAGGGATATCCTTCTTAGGGCCTCCAGCCCAACCAGTTATTCGGCTCCCGCTACCTCCAACCCGGGTGCTGCCTTGATTCCCCCGACCTCTGAGCTCCTCTCTCATCCTATCCTCTCTATGCTCTCTCTGCCTCTCCGCTCCTGACTCCTTTACATCCTTCTCCGCCAATTTGGCCAACTTCTTCGCAAGAATGTCGAGTTGGTCGCCTCGATCTCTATCTCTTTTGCCGCCCTCTCCATCAGCTCCTCGAAAGAAAGGGGGTACTCTTTTTAGCTCCATGCTAAAGAAACTCGACCTCAACCCGAGGGTGAGGCGAGAATCACGGTGTACCCCGACATCTCCTAGACCTACAGAATCTCCTCCTGGAACCTATCAACATAGCGTCCTAGCGTCTCCTCCGGCTTCTGTCTGATGCCAAACAAGCACTCCGCCGACTTCTTCCTCTTCTTCGACATCGAGAACCTCAACAAGAATCCTCAGTGCAAATCCTCAAAGTAGTCGATAGAACTTGCGGGCAACTGGTGAACCCAATCCCTAGCCTTCTCTTTCAAAGTGATGGCAAATAGTCTGCACTTGAAGGCGCCCGACATCTGCCTTATCAAATCGGCATCCTCAAACCATTGCACATGTTGCACGGGGCCGTCCCTGCCCGTGTAGAAGGACATGTCGGGATCTCGAAAACCATCTGGAACTGGGGCCGAGATGATCAGATAGCTAAAAGGGATTCCTCCCACCACCTAGCGAGTGGGCACTGAAAGAATTGGTTTCAAGAATGTCTAAACAACTAGAGGGGGGGGGGGTGAATATGTTCAATTCTAATTCACTTAGGCAATTAATAAATTTATCACAACACAGTTGTAAATTCTACAGCTACCACAGTACACAAAAATTCAATCGCAGCATACACACAGATTTATAGTGGTTCCCCAAATGATGGGTACATCCACTTTCCCCCTTCGCATGTCTAGTAGTACACTAGATTCGACCAAACTTCCTTCCACCTTCTCAGATCCTCAGATCTTACACCTTAGAACTCAAATTGGTTCCTACAGCTCACAATTCAAACAAATACTACAACTCAGGCTCTTCCCAAGAACCCTACCTCAGAGTGAATCCACACTCCTACCACTCAGGCAATCAAGCCCTACCTCAGCACATATCACAAGACCTACATCTCAGAGAACTTAATCTCCCACCTCAGGCAAACATCCCTACCTCAGCCTTTATAATTACAGACTTACAACTCAGAGATTGAAATCTCTTACACTCTGATCTAAAAATAGATCTTACAAAAATTTTTATAAAGAATTACTTTCTTCGTTCACCCAGATAGAGAGGGTGGTGAGGGATTCTTGATCAGACCTTGACGGATCCGCTTTCTCCTGATCTCTGCTGTAATGAATCTGATTCAACCCGACTTAGCTTATTCAAAGCTTTTTGAAAGAGAGAACCTATGTTGAATCTTCTTGAGAAGTTGGTGTAGATCCAGCTTCTTCCTCTTTGCGGAATTAAAGCCGCAAAACACTAACAGATCTGATGTGATGCTATCTGCTTCTCTGATTTACAATCAGAATCTTCTTGCTGTATAGAATTCTGTGAAGTCTTCTTGGAGAATTTTTCTTTATTTTCTCTCTGTCATCTCTTGTTGTTGTTATCTGATAGCTCAGCTCTATTTATAGATCACATCAGAGGCAACCGGCTAAACCGGTAGTTGACTGACATCTGACAGTTCTGACATGTCTAACAACCTTGATGATTCTGGCAACTGTCAAGTCTTCAGTCTTGAGATTTGGCACTTAGAGTTATTTGACTCAGCTGAATGTGTCGAGACATAAGGATAGTATGTGTCGACACAGATGAAGTATGTGTCGACACAATTATCCCGGTGTCGACACACTTCATTTGGTGTTGTCGACAAACTTCAGAAACCGTCGACATAGCTCTTCATTCAGTCTCAACACTGTCTTTGTAGAATGTGTCGACATACTTCAGAAACTGTCGACACAACTGATGTAGACTCAAACTCTATAAGTCGACACAAGTCCTGTGTGTCGACACAACTCTTCATCAAGTTCTCGAGACGGCTATTTTAGAATGTGTCGACATAAGTCCCGTGTGTCGACACAGCTTCTCCAAATGTCGACCCAAGTCCTGGATGTCGACATAGTTGCTTCTTTATAATTGTCAGTACAACAAGGTCTAAGTGTATCGACACAAGTTATGAGTGTCGACACAGTTGATGTCGGCTTAACCTCTGGGTGTCGACACAAGTCTTGTGTGTCGACACATACTTGCTTCTTGTCTCGACACAGCTCCTTTAAAGGTGTTGACACTAAATAGGTATCGCGACACTTTTGTACTTAGAATAATTTCTGTAATCTTTAGTCTGCACAAGTAAACTCAAAATGCCATCAAATACAAATTGACATATATCATTAAGTTATGTGAGACTTCCCCAAATCTGACATACAATTTACAATGTACCCAACAGACACGTCTCAGGATCTCGGCTCGCTGATCCCGTCAGCACTAGCCTGCCCGGGGAAGAGCTCCAGCCCGACGACTTCCCTCTCGCCCACCTCTGCCAGGACCTCCTTTCTAGGATGCTGTCCGGGAGAGTTCTCGCCCAACGACAGAGCCGTAACCACTAGAACCTGAGGCGTCACCCATTTGCTCCTTACCGAGAATGCCAAATGGATGGTCTGCAAGACTTCCCGCCTGAAGTCTTCCAGCATCCCCAACGTCACCCCACTCGCCTTGGGTGGAGAACCTCCTGATCCTGCTCCTTCCTCCTCACCTCTAGCCATGAGACTAAGTCTGTGATTTTCTTGAATCAGCTACGGTCCACGCTCACTACATCAAAAATGTTGAAACCAAAAATTGGCCCCAATGAGAGTTCGGACTTTGGGGTATAGCTAACACCTACTTCTCCTAAGCCAAGACCCCTGACCAGACACAGAGAACAAAAAAACTAACCCTAATCTACAACACAGAGGTCCCTCCACTAACCTGGAAGATCTCATAGTGCTTCCCCTCCTTAGCCAAGTGCTGAGCTAAGGATACCTCAAAAAGCGCTGTAAGACTTTAGAAAATGAGAAAACTTGCATTCTAAGTTACCTTGCAGGTCTATTCATAGATTCTCGGTATATGGTCTGCCAACAACGTAAATCCAATGTCCAAAAGGGCTATGTGCAGCCCAAAGTGGTATGCCAACAGTCAAACTCCGCTATTCTGTGGAGCTAAATGCAGACCTCCAACGGTATCCAGGTAATTTGCCTCTGGACCCTACTAGGGCATTGAGTGGAGAAGCATCACTCAACGTCAGAGACTGCGGCGTTAAGTGGAGAAGCATCACTTAACACCAAGAAATGCGACACTGAGTGGAGAAACATCACTCAACGCCAACCCTGAAGGTTTCCCGCTGACCCGGGTGCAAACCTTCCTGCAAGCCCTGGGTGGGAACCCTTCCGATTTTAGGGACTAGGGCGTTGAGTGGAGAAGCATCACTCAACGCCAAGGGCCAAGAACTAAGGTGTTGAGTTGAGAAGCATCACTCAACGCCAAGGGCTAAGAACTAAGGTGTTGAGTGGAGAAGGATCACTCAATGCCAGGGACAAGGGCGTTGAGTGAAGAAGCATCACTCAACGCCAAGGGCTAAGGACTAAGGTGTTGAGTGGAGAAGCATCACTCAACGCCAACACCCTAAGAGAACGCTTAAGCGTCCCCAGGGGACGCCTAAGGCTATGCAAGACCCTAGATTTAATTTATATATTATATATAGGAAATACCCTTTTTTCGTGGTTTGAAAATAGTGATTAAGCTTTTTAGAAAGGAAAACATGTTGTCTATGTTCTTGATATAATAATTATTTTTTATAGGTTTTAAAGTAACTAGCAACCTAACATAAATCATCCCAGAAGCAAGTTTAATAAACTCCAAAACAGGAAAAAAATCTAGCATTATAAGCAAGGTACAAAGTATCTAAAAGAGAAACCACCAGTGGGCGCCAACAACTGACACGAACCCACTGGTGAGTAGGCATGTATGTAGTACAAGTCTAAAGAAACTACCTCCCAGGAGTGAGGAAAAAAGACTCAGCAGCCGCTATAACAGTAGCAAACTCCAGAAGAACCCTAGCCGCACAGTCGGCTATAATCCTAAACCCGAGGCATTCAAAGAAAAGAGCGCCTCAGCAAAGCAATATATATATATATATGAAAAGAAACAGTAGCATAAGGAAGAAGTGAAACAGGTAAGAGCTAAAGTAAACGAGTGCAGGAAAATACTCGCCATGAGTGAGTAAAAAGGGGTGCACCAAGTGCACGAGTGAGGTCAAGCCTCTCACATCTCTGCAGGAAGGATTAGCAAAATAATAAATCCAGGTATAAAGCTAGAGCAGAAAGAGTCACCTAGTACTAGAGATGGACAAAAATCAGAAATAAGGGCCTAGACTGGTGGCAACGGTCCACCCATGCCTAACAGGCCTAAACATCTCAAGGTGCTGTGGTGGTGGCATCGGTCCAACTCAACCAAACAGCTCACATTGTCTTAATAAGACAAGAAGTAAAACAAGGGTGGCGGCATCGGTCCGACCCACCTCAAAATCACATCCTACTCCAGCACTACGCGACCCGGGAAAAACCCTTACTAGAGGTGTCATGATCCACCAAGAAAGTCACACTGAACCCTAACCAATCTAGAGTCACCCACCTAAGAGCCCGTTTTGAACCAGTGGACTAAACATCCAAATTGTCCAATCGAGTGGTTCCACTCAAAGTAAAAAGAAGAAAAATCAGCAGACATCTTGATACTAAACCCTAACCAATAGCTTGATATTAAACGTAAACGAGTAATTTGATCTCAACTACACCGATACAATTAGTTTGATCACAAAACATAACCAATTAATTGGACACTAAAACATGAATAATTAATTCAATACCAAACATATACGATTAATTTGTTACCAAACATAAATAATTAATTTGCGTGGTTTGAATCTAAACTTGTGCAGGAAATGAATCGTACTGGACATGATTTAAAGCTACAACGAACCTATTAAAAAGAACAGTGCTTCATGCTATATACTCGGTTTAGGCAGGATTCAAAGCCAAAAAAGGGAAAAACAGTCTAAACTCCTTCAGGTCGCAATTTTAACAACCAATGGATTTGAACAGGAACAGAGCTACAATCCTTAACAGATCTAGGCATGACTCAAGTTCCAAAAAAAATGCAGCATCTAGACTAATACATCATATGGTATAAGATTCGTTCCGACACCCCTATCCGTAAGACCACAACATACAACAAGTGAGGATTAGCACCAAAGGTTTCGGGTGAGCAAAGCCTAGGGGAAATCGGAAATCTGAATCAAGCAACATACAGAAAAAAAATCAAGAGCTTTATATTGAAATTATTTTGACAAGGCGAAGGGCGCACTTGCCTTGGTTGCCTTTGAAGAACAACAAAAAAAACGGCCAAGCTCCCTCTTCTCAACCGCCGGCCACAAGCAAAAGTGGGGAAAATCCTGGACAACCCAACCGGGAAGAACAACATCATAAAAAAACCCAGGAAAACTGCACCCTAAACTACCGATCGGGCAAAAGATCAAGGAGGAAATCGCGAAAATAATACCTCCAAATGGAGCTCTCGGCTAGGGAGTGAGGATCCGGCCTCAACTCGCGTTTTCGAGCGAATCTCGGCGGAGGGCAGGCGGTCGGAGCAGCACCAGGATCCCTCCTATCGCGCCTTTCGCTCGGGAAGCTGCAGCGGGCCGCCGGATTGAGGAAGAAAGGGGAAATAAACCTAAACCTAAAGCATTACTTATATATATATATATATATACTTATTCATTTATATTCCTATATTTATATATATACACACACACACATATATATATATTTATACATACACATTAACACACATATATATATATTTATACATACACATTAACACATGATCGCAGGCTCGCACACGCAATTTATTAAAACCTTGCATGTCTACAACACGCGCTAAGCCCTAAATGTGCAAACATGAAAATATGCTCGCACATATGACGACTCGCTAACTAGCGACCGTCGAAAAGGCGCGAAAACTAACGCTCTCGGATTCCGAACAAATCCGCACCGTAGCTAAACACTCGGGCTACGAAAACATCAGCGAAGTCGGGCACAACCTCCGGCGACCACACACTCGGGCTAACCTCACCCAAAGCAAAAGCACAAGGATTCCCTAAAAGGCTCAGTCGGGCCTCTAAAACAGACGCCGGCTAGCTGGGGAAACCATACAACATGCTATAACCTCCAAGAACACCTAACGAGGTACTCTAACAACGGCACGAGCCGGAAATGCGCCGACGTAACGCCAAACGAGGACTTAAATAATTGCCGAAAAAATTCGGGGGCGTTACAGTCACTCCCCCTAAAAGAAAGTTTCGTCCCGAAACTTTACGTACACTACCTCTACTAAAGAGGAAAGTAACAAAATAATAGTTACTAGGAAGATACATACCCACAAAATCAGGAGAACAGGCGAGGGGTAAGCCTCCCTCATAGCCGACTCTAGCTCCCAAGTCGCACTTTCCAATTCTTGATTCTTCCAAAGAACCTTCACCATCGGGATAGACTTTGACCGCAGCACCCGATCCTGAGTATCCAGGATGCGGACCCCGACCTCAACATACAAGAGGTTGGGCTCCAACTGGGGCACGACATCCAAGACTTGCCCACTGCTCCGCACACACTTCCGCAGCTAGCTCACGTGAAAGACATTATGCACGCCTGGGAAGTTGGCGGGTAGATCCAACCTATATGCTGCCACACCAATCGCTCCAAAATTCTGAATGGGCCCACATACCTCGGATCCAGCTTATGGTTCTTGCCGAACCTCTTCACTCCAACCATCGGAGACACCTTCAAGAAAACCAAATCCTCTACCGAAAATTCCAAATCAGACCTACGCCGGTTGGCGTTCTTCTCATATCTCTCCTGAGCTAACCGAAGCTTTTCCGAATGAGCTTCACAGCAACCTCCATTTCCTCTAGAGCATCAGGACCCAACAAAGCAAAGGCCTCTCCCCGGCCTCAGTCCAAAACAACGGGGTTCTGCAGCGCCTCCCATACAATGCCTCGAAGGGAGCCATTTGCAAGCTCTCTTGTAACTGTTATTGTAGGCAAACTCCATGAGCCGCAAACGCTCATCCCATGCTCCACTGTGGTCTAGAATGTAGCACCTGATCATATCCTCCACAATCCGTTCACACGCTCGTTTGCTCATTTGTCTTAGGGTGGTAAGCGGTAGAATATATCATTCTTACACAAACCCTCCTGCAAACTCTTCCAGAAACGGGAAGTAAATCTGAGTCTCGGTCTGAAATGATGCTCACGGGAACTCCATGCAATCGGATGACCTCGCTCAAATACAGCTCTGCTATCTTCTCATCGGTAGTCGATCTTATAAGGTACGAAGTGCGCACACTTCGTCAATCGGTCCACGATCACCCAAACTGAGTCAAATCCTCTTGGAGATCTTGGTAAGCCCGTGATGAAGTCCATAGAGATACTTTCCCACTTCCAAGTCGGGATTTCCAAGGGAGTCAACTTTCCACCAGGCCTCCCATGATCGGCTTTCACCCGCTTGCAAGTGTAACATTCAGAAACATACCGAGCTATATCCCCTTTCATACCTTGCCACCAGGCGATCTGCTTCAAATCATGATACATCTTTGTGGATCCTGGGTGGTAAGCAACACTGGATCCATGACCTCTTTGCATACCATACTCCTGATGTCTCCAACCGCGGGGATGCAAAACCTTGCCGCGTACTTCAAGATACCCGAATCGTCGATGGAGAAATCCGGCAACTCCCTTCTCTCAGCCCTGAGGTACAGGTGTAACAAATCTGGATCATCCTTCTGGTGCAACCTGGTGAGCGAAATCCAAGATGGCTCCTGCCACTACCAAACTGCTTTGCAATCACAGCCTCCACAGAGATGTCCATCAACAAGAACTCTTCCACTAAACGGTCCGCCGTGAGGTTGAAGATCTTCCCTGTCTTGCGGCTCAGGGCGTCGGCCACCACATTGGCCTTGGCCTGGATGGTACTGGATCTCCACTGTCATAATCAGCCACGAAACTCTAGCCACCGCCAGCTGGCTCAGATTCAGCTCCTTCTGAGTAAACCCGTTACTTCCAGGCTCTTATGATCTGTGAAAATCTTGCACTGGGCCCATAGAGTAGATGCCTCCACAGCTTCAATGCAAAAATCACCGCCGCAAACTCGAGGTCATGCGTAGGATAATTCCGCTCGTGAGTCTTCAACTGCCGCGACCTATACGCGATCACCTTCCCCTCTTGCATCAACACGCTCCGAGCCCAACATGCGAGGCATCCATATAAACATCATAGTCCTTGCCTCCGTAGGCAATGTCAAAAACAGGAGCAGTGCACAATCTCCTCTTTAGCTCCAGAAAGGCCTCCTCGCACTGCTCACTCCAGATGAACGCTGCATGCTTCTGCGTCAACTTAGTCAAGGCGCTGCCAAGGTAGAAAAGCCCTCAACAAACCTTCTATAATACCGGACAACCCCAAGAAGCTCTAATCTCCTTGGGTGTGCTCAGCCTATGCCAATCCATCACTGCAGAAATCTTCACCGGGTCCACTGAAATGCCATCCTTGTTCACCACATGACCCAGGAAGGACACCTGAGGCAACCAGAACTCACATTTGCTCAACTTGGCGTATAACTGATGATCTCTCAAGGCAGATAACACCAACCGCAAGTGCTGATCATGCTCCGCAGCATTCCGTGAGTAAATCAAACGTCGTCTATGAATACGACCACAAACTTGTCCAGAAAATCCTTGAACACCCGGTTCATCATGTCCATGAATGTTGATGGGGCGTTGGTCAACCCAAAAGACATAACTAGGAATTCGAAATGTCCATGCCTCGATCGAAAAGCCGTCCGCGGAATGTCCGACTCCCGGATCTTGAGCTGATGATATCCTGATCGAAGGTCAATCTTGGAGAACACAGAGCTACCACGCAACTGATCGAATAAGTCGTCGATTCTGGGCAGGGGGTACCTGTTCTTGATGGTGACTTTGTTCAACTCCCTTTAGTCGATGCAAAGGCGCATCGAACCATCTTTCTTCTTCACAAAAAGAACGGTGCACCCCAGGGCGACGAGCTCTGCCTTATGAAACCCTTCTCCAAAAACTCATCCAGCTGGGTACGCAGCTCCTCCAGCTCTCGCGGCCATCCGGTACGGCGCCTTAGCAATAGGACGCGTACCCGCTCCAAATCAATCACGAACTCGACAACTCTGGCAGGGAAGACCGGGAAGGTCGCTAGGAAACACATCCGAAAACTCACGGACAACAGGAATCTCATCCAACAGCGCACACTACTAACAGTCCCCAGCACCGAGACTAAGCAAGCAAAACAATCAGAACTGAATAGCCTCTGAGCACATACCGCAGAAATCGCCGGAGAGGCCTGGCGCGGATCGCCATAAATACTCCCAGGCTGACCGTTTCCTTCTTGAAATCCAAGCGCTTACCCCTGCACTGGATCACTGCATCGTATCTGACAACCAATCCATACCCAGGATGACGTCGAAATCTTCCAAGTCTATAACCTTCAGATCTGCCTTGGCTGGGAAATCCCCCAACATAATAGGACAATCCAGAATGCCCTGATCTGATATCACGGAATCACCCGAGGGGAATTTGACGCAAAAGGAATCACCGACACGATCAAGAACCAGCTGGCACCGCTCTACAAAGGCCCTAGCCACAAATGAGTGGGTAGCACCTGAGTCAAAGAGAACGCGCGCCCAGCGGTTCTTTACCTTAAAACTCCCTATATAAATATCAACGGGGAAATTACACAATCAAAACAGAAAACAACAGCCAAACTAAACTGCAAAGGAAGTAAAAGACTAGCAAGAAGGTTTACCTGAAATGACTTGCGTCGAAGTTTGAGCCTCCGCTGAAGATATCACGTTCAGCTTCCCTTTGCCTCTATCCATAGACTGAGGCGGTGGCAACGCCTGAAGAGGAACTGGTCGGTGCACAGACTGGAGCTGCGGGCATCGGGCCTTGGTATGACCTTTCTGTCCGCACTGATAGCAGACCTTGTCCCTCAACCAGCAACGGGCAACATCATGCCCCTCTTTCTTGCACAGAGTACACACCACATTCTGCCTGGGAGCACCCTGAATAGCATGCACATGCTCCTTCTGCGCCGCCGCCCTCTTGAAACATCTCTCAGCAGGATGGCCCGACCGGCCACAAAAACTACAAACATCCTTGCTCCTCTTCCCCGAAGGAGCACCAGGCACTTGGGGGCTCTTTGCTTCAGCAGCTTTCCTCTTCTCGTTCCTCGCCTGCTGTCCTCTATGCTTCGCGTTTTCGATGGCCTCTACCTTCAAAGCGGCCTCCACTGCCCCAGCATAACTCACCGCTCCATGGGCCACCGCTAGCTGCTGTACGTCGCTCCGCAGGCCACCGAGGAAACGCTTTGCTCTATCCTCCTCTGAGCTCACCAAACTAGGGGCAAAGCGACTGAGTTTGCTGAACTCAATCTCATACTCGCTGACTGAGAGCTGCCTCTGCTTCAGATGCAGGAAGTCATTCATCAGCCTGTCTCGCTCCACTGACGGTAGAAATTTCCGCATCAAGATCTCCTTGAAGGAAGCCCAAGTGCTTCCCCCTACCATTCCCTCCTTCGCCCTCATCCACCAGCTCTTCGCTAACCCCTTCAGCTGATAGGCGGCCAGCATCACCTTCTGATCCTCAGACACTCCAGAGTAGTGAAACGTTTCTTCTATGGTGATCAACCAGTCATCCAATATCATGAAGTCCGCCTTACCATCGTAGGTAGGTGGTCACAGTCGCTGAAACTGAGTGATGAAAGCCATCTCCGGGGGCACCACCACTGGAGGCACCAAAGGGGCTGGGGGTGCAGGAGGTGCGGGAACAGATAAACCCGCAGCAGGGTCCTGCGCTCTCGGGGCTAGTCCTGCCACCACAGATAACAGGGACTGAATATGAGACTGAACGTCCACCATCTGCCTCGATAGAGCCTCATTGCTCTGCCTCAGACTTTCCATAACTGTACCACTTTGAGTACCAGAAGACCCGCCCTCAGATTGGGGAGTCGATCTCGCCACTCTACGCTTAGGCGCCATCCTAAAAAGATCAACAAACAATCATCAGAACCTAGTTCAACTACTAGGACAAAACAATAGGTACAGACAAACCTACATAAGTACTTGCTTTCACTGCCAACTTGCTCTGGGTTTTTTTTTTATTTTTTTTATTTTATATATGAATATATATATTTATACAGGGGAAATAATGTCGTGCTTAACCTAAGATGGTTCACCACCATCACACTAACTCTTGTGCCTAAGTCGAGCATGCATGAATTTATAATCTTTTTGACTCAAAACCATGTGTGTACATATGTCATCCTGCAAGTCTTTAGCTTGGCACGTTGTGCTTATGCAATGTTATGCTATGCATGATTGTGCTATGCATTCTAAAAAAAGCCCTAATGCATGTTATGAGCGGCGTACACATGAAAATGTTATGCAGCCCATACTACATAACATTTTCATGCAACGAAAAAGAAAACGTGCTAGTCGCATTCATGTGGTGAGGTTATGCATCCCATACTACATAACCCTCACATGTTGCCTCCTATGGTGGATCCATATACGAACACATATTATGCATCTCATACTACATAATATGCCCCGTATACTTCATGTTATGCTATGAGTGTAGTGTTCGTGCTTCAGCCAAGACGTGCTGATGACATATCGGTATTTGTATGACATGATGCTAAACTTCTAATACCTAAAAGGAAAGGTTGCCCGACAAATTGTCAAGCAACCTCCCTCTGATACCAACTGTCACAACCCGCATTTTCTCCGAAATTTAAGGAGTATCAGAGTAGAAGAAATCGCGCGTTGTGATGCCACGTCGGACAGGGGATAACTGTCGACGCTCAGGCAACCACCAACTACTAAGACTATGAAAGTTCAAAAGCTTTAATGATGTGAAAATCAATTATATTTTTTTGAGGTCGTATCCCTCGGCTTCGTGGATCAACTAGTCCACCCTTCAAAATTATACTTATACGTAGCGGAAAATACTTTATTCATTTTTTTAACACCCTAAGAGAATGCTTAAGCGTCCCCAGGGGACGCCTAAGGCTATGCAAGACCCTAGATTTAATTTATATATTATATATAGGAAATACCCTTTTTACGTGGTTTGAAAATAGTGATTAAGCTTTTTAAAAAGGAAAACATGTTGTCTATGTTCTTGATATAATAATTATTTTCTTTATAGGTTTTAAAGTAACTAGCAACCTAACATAAATCATCCCAGAAGAAAGTTTAATAAACTCCAAAACAGGAAAAAAATCTAGCAGTATAAGCAAGGTACAAAGTATCTAAAAGAGAAACCACCAGTGGGCGCCAACAACTGACACGAACCCACTGGTGAGTAGGCATGTCTGTACTACAAGTCTAAAGAAACTACCTCCCAGGAGTGAAGAAAAGAGACTCAGCAGCCGCTATAACACTAGCAAACTCCAGAAGAACCCTAGCCGCACAGTCGGCTATAATCCTGAACCTGAGGCATTCAAAGAAAAGAACGCCTCAGCAAAGCAATATATATATATGAAAAGAAACAGTAACATAAGGAAGAAGTGAAACAGGTAAGAGCTAAAGTAAACGAGTGCAGGAAAATACTCGTCATGAGTGAGTAAAAAGGGGTGCACCAAGTGCACGGGTGAGGTCAAGCCTCTCACATCTCTGCAGGAAGGATTAGCAAAATAATAAATCCAGGTATAAAGCTAGAGCAGAAAGAGTCACCTAGTACTGGAGATGGACAAAAATCAGAAATAAGGGCCTAGACTGGTGGCAATGGTCCACCCATGCCTAACAGGCCTAAACATCTCAAGGTGCTGTGGTGGTGGCATCGGTCCAACTCAACCAAACAGCTCACATTGTCTTAATAAGACAAGAAGTAAAACAAGGGTGGCGGCATCGGTCCGACCCACCTCAAAATCACATCCTACTCCAGCACTACGCGACCCGGGAAAAACCCTTACTAGAGGTGCCATGATCCACCAAGAAAGTCACACTGAACCCTAACCAATCTAGAGTCACCCACCTAAGAGCCTGTTTTGAACCAGTGGACTAAACATCCAAATTGTCCAATCGAGTGGTTCCACTCAAAGTAAAAAGAAGAAAAATCAGCAGACATCTTGATACTAAACCCTGACCAATAGCTTGATATTAAACGTAAAAGAGTAATTTGATCTCAACTACACCGATACAATTAGTTTGATCACAAAACATAACCAATTAATTGGACACCAAAACATGAATAATTAATTCAATACCAAACATATACGATTAATTTGTTACCAAACATAAATAATTAATTTGCGTGGTTTGAATCTAAACTTGTGCAGGAAATGAATCGTACTGGACATGATTTAAAGCTACAGCGAACCTATTAAAAAGAACAGTGCTTCATGCTATATACTCGGTTTAGGCAGGATTCAAAGCCAAAAAAAGGGAACAACAGTCTAAACTCCTTCAGGTCGCAATTTTAACAACCAATGGATTTGAACAGGAACAGAGCTACAATCCTTAACAGATCTGGGCATGACTCAAGTTCCAAAAAAAATGCAGCATCTAGACTAATACATCATATGGTATAAGATTCGTTCCGACACCCCTATCCGTAAGACCACAACATACAACAAGTGAGGATTAGCACCAAAGGTTTCGGGTGAGCAAAAGCCTAGGGGGAAATCGGAAATCTGAAATCAAGCAACATATAGAAAAAAAAATCAAGAGCTTTATATTGAAATTATTTTGACAAGGGCGAAGGGCGCACTTGCCTTGGTTGCCTTTGAAGAACAACAAAAAAAACGGCCAAGCTCCCTCTTCTCAACCGCCGGCCACAAGCAAAAGTGGGGAAAATCCTGGACAACCCAACCGGGAAGAACAACATCATAAAAAAAACCAGGAAAACTGCACCCTAAACTACCGATCGGGCAAAAGATCAAGGAGGAAATCGCGAAAATAATACCTCCAAATGGAGCTCTCGGCTAGGGGAGTGAGGATCCGGCCTCAACTCGCGTTTTCGAGCGAATCTGGGCGGAGGGCAGGCGGTCGGAGCAGCACCAGGATCCCGCCTATCGCGCCTTTCGCTCGGGAAGCTGCAGCGGGCCGCCGGATTGAGGAAGAAAGGGGAAATAAACCTAAACCTAAAGCATTACTTTTATATATATATATATATATATATATATATATATATATATATATATATATATATATATATATATATATACTTATTCATTTATATTCCTATATTTATATATATACACACCACACACATATATATATATTTATACATACACATTAACATATATATATATATATATATATATATATATATATATATATATATATATATATATATATATATTTATACATACACATTAACACACATATATATATATTTATACATACACATTAACACATGATCGCAGGCTCGCACACGCAATTTATTAAAACCTTGCATGTCTACAACACGCGCTAAGCCCTAAATGCGCAAACATGAAAATATGCTCGCACATATGACGACTGGCTAACTAGCGACCGTCGAAAAGGCGCGAAAACTAACGCTCTCGGATTCCGAACAAATCCGCACCGTAGCTAAACACTCGGGCTACGAAAACATCAGCGAAGTCGGGCACAACCTCCGGCGACCACACACTCGGGCTAACCTCACCCAAAGCCAAAGCACAAGGATTCCCTAAAAGGCTCAGTCGGGCCTCTAAAACAGACGCCGGCTAGCTGGGGAAACCATACAACATGCTATAACCTCCAAGAACACCTAACGAGGTACTCTAACAACGGCACGAGCCGGAAATGCGCCGACGTAACGCCAAACGAGGACTTAAATAATTGCCGAAAAAATTCGGGGGCGTTACAACTTGCCTGACCTGATTAGCTTAAAGCCTACTCAAACCTGGGGTCCCAGGTATTTGAGTCTCACTCAGCGAATAAGGGTGGAAATAGGCCAGACGGTCTATCAGGGGCCTGCGGCCTGGCCTGACCTTGCCTATTTTCTATTTACCATAAAAATAGGCATATAATTGGGCCTATTTTTAAAACAGGCCCAGGCCTTTATTATTAAATCCTGCCCTGTAAGCCTGCAGGCCGGCCTATATTATTTTTAAATAATAAATAATATAAATTCATTATATAAACTTAAATATTAATCAAATATAAATTAATTATATATACCTAATTACTAATTGTATATTAAGAGAGATTTTTGAAAAATGAACTATTAAATACATCTAAGTAGGCCTACATGCCAGACCAGGCCAACCGGTTTTACAAAATAGGACAGACCAGACCTACATTTTGACCTACATCAGGCTAATAGGCCAGGCTCAGGCCCAAATATACTAATGTGGGACGGGTCTATTTTCCATAAAGCCTGGCCTGGCCTATTTCCACCCCTATGAGCGAATATGAGGTTGTACACGGATGATAGCCGCAACAATGGTCTGGTGCTTAGCCAGAGCAGTGGTCTGTAGGTTGGCCACAGTAGTGGTCAGGAGGTTAGCCGCAGTAGCGGTCTGGAGGTTAGCCGCAGCCGGAGATCAATGACTTCCCAGGATTTGTATTCTCCATTGTATAGTCATGCGGTTTGACAGTGTCAAACCGCATACCCCGCACGACTTGTATTTAGTCCCACATCACTTGTTGTATTCTCTCATCTCCCACACTTTCTATAAATAAGGGAGCATACTTTGTATTATTTACCTTTTTGGAGTAATAAAATTTGTCTTTTATTTAACTCTTTTTACAGCCGGCACGACCTAGAAGAGAGCATCCACCCGTGCAACATGACGTGTAGGGGGCAGACAGGCAGTTGGAATAGTGGAGGCCATCTCCTGCTCCCCCTTTACCACCGTCAATTTTATTACCTAGCAATGAAGTTCGTCACCCCCACAGGGGTCAGAGTTGTACTTGGGAATCAAGATGACACTCGCACATGCTACCTGCAGTGGATGCAGCCAGGACGAGGAGTAGCCCTGTGCGTGGAGTAACTAGAACCTGAGAAACACCTAAAGAAAGTCAGGAATCGGGCAGAAACCCCCTACTATATACCAGCTCATTAACATCCACCATTATTTACTTTACCTTCTATTTATATTAAGATACAATATCTAACTCTATAAAGTCAGAAGCATACACTTGTGCACATACTCTAATTTTATTTTAATTTGCTTTAACTTTTCATAGCTCTATCATCACAGGAATACTTCAAGGCATGTCCACCCGGCTATGCACAAACTATAATACGGTAGCCCTTATTACCCTGACTCGATGGTTCGCCTTTCTCCCTTGTAATAGGGCATGCCATCGGGTACATGCCCCTATGACCTTTTATCCTGGATCAAAAGTCCTCCCTTCTCCCCCACGATAGGTCATGGCCTCGCCAGGTCCTGCCCCCTCGCATTCGCCAGTGGCTCGTAGGTACTGCCCCTCACCGACTCTTCAGGTCCACGCCCATGTGGTCTCTCACTGCACCAGATCAAATGTCTTCCCTTCTCCCCCGCAGTAGGTCACGACGTCGCCAGGGCCTGCCCCTGCATTCACCAGCGGCTTGCAGGGTCTGCCCCTTGTTGTCTCTCCGGGACCATGCCCCTTCAACGTCTCACTTCCTTGAATCGAAGGTTCTCCCTTCTCCCTCGCAGTAGGTCACGACACCATTAGGGCCTGCCCACCTAACGGTCTCCCGAGTTTTAAGGTCCGCCCTTCACCACCATAATCAATGACATCCCCTAGCTCGGTTGTCTTGACCTCCCACTACATGGATAGACGTGTTCGCCCTTCATCTTGGTAGTAGGTTACGACACCATCTAAGTCTTGTCCTTTAACTACAAACCAATCAGCAACACCCCCCATTTGGATGCTCTGGACTCTCGCTACCCGCCTTGAAGCTTCTGTCATTCGCATGGTAGTAGGTTTCAGCATCGTCTAGGTCTCGTCCTTCAACCACAAAGATAGACCATAGTTGCACACAAAGTAGTGGTGCCAGCACCACACAAGCTCAATCATCGCAAAAACAAGTCTATATGCCAAAGCAATCTAAGAGCAAATACGCAATACATAAAGGGCTTCCAAGTTGCCACAAACAATATACAAAGTCATTAGACAGTGCAAGTCTACAAGATACAAATATGTCATGAATCGGTAAAAGCGTACCAATATAAAGAATACTTATATAAAGATATAAAATCAAAGCCACTACTCGCCCACCACATCTACGTCAAAGTCCAAACTTTCCTTCTCAGAGAGGTCTCAAAGCCAAGGCTAGCCACATCATATAAACGCTTCCAGGCCACCATCCGGAGAGTCTTCGTCATTCTTCGTCGAAGGGCTACTTCTCGCATGTCTTCCATCTAGGGCTCCACCTCCTTCGTTCAGAACTCCTTAACTCCTTATGAATCTCCTCAGAAAGCAGACAACTATCATGCTAGAGTCAATAAAGTCCTTATACTCAGTGACTCTCACGGCCTTCAGCTCAGCAAGCCACTCATGCGAAGAAAGGTGCTTCACCTTGGCCTTTGAGGCCTCTAGCTCAATCTCCAAGCGAGTTACGTCACCCTACACGCTCTCAAATAACGGCACCGTCTTCTCCCTTGAAGCCTCTGTCTAAAGCTCCACTCAACACTGCTCTAATTTTGCCAGCAACTCAGACTCGATTTGCCGGAAGCGGGATATGTCACGATCTCGTCTTTCTCTTAAGTTGGAAAGGAAGTTCTTCACTCCCTGAAGTTCCTCCAGAAGTGTCAGGTATAAATCCTTCGTGCACCCGTAGTGGTCATTCCACGTAAGGGTGATGCTGCCCTTGACACCGACCCACAACGAAGGGAACAAGTCAGGCTTAATTCAAGATAACAAACAAATCAAAACAGAATAATGTACTTACCGCATTGCTCATCGCCTCGAGGGAGAAAGACATGGGCTTTGCCTTCGCCACCGACGACATATGAGTCCCCTCGGGAGGTACCTGGGGGCAGAAGAGCCCAAGATCTAAAGGTCAGGATCAACAGACGCCCCATCAACTCTGGAGCTACAAGGATTTGCCTTGTCAGGACACTCTCTCGGCTGAGTGGAAGGTCAGGACTCAGGATCCAAGTCACCGCAACAATTGAACACCAACTTCTTCTTCCGGCCACGAACCAGCGGCACAACAGCAGAGTGTGCCAAATCAGTAGAAAGCTCGCACAACATGTGCTTCTCCTCCACATACAAGGAAATGATAAAAGGGGGGTTCGCCAAATCCTGAGGCTCAGTAAACCACAACATCGGTGTAAACTCTCGTTCATGCCCCTCCACGTGATGACAGTGATTGTGGAGTTACTTCCAAATATCTGGCAAACCCCAAGTGTTCTGGGCATGGCCAAACAAGGTGTTCCCATGACGACGGTCCGTCCGGTACTCGAACTCGAGCCAATGTTTATTGTTGTGGATCTCAATACGCCCACCACCTTCGGTCTGCACCTCGCACCATTCTCTAAAAAGGTCCAAGGAGAACCTCGAACCATGCTCCTTGAAGAAGGCGATCAACCCCAAAATGCGCGTCATCCCGAGAGGAGTAAATTGGGACCTCGACAGGCCGCAATGTTTCAGAATCTTGACCACCTCCTCATACGGTGGCAAGCGGAATCCATATCTCTGTGACGTCTCACACAATGTCATCCACCCCGTTGGAGGATTCTGCACCACTTCTCAATACACGGTATCTTTATTTCCATCCCAACAGGTATTTCATACCGCTTTCTCCAAACAATAATCTGCTCAATAGTGAGTGAAGAGCGCAGTCGCACCGATCGACCTTGTGCGCATCGCCTCAGTACCTGAAGCAAAAGTACATGATAAATCTTGCAAAAGGAGACGCCCAAAGCACTGTCAAAACCGGCATGTCCAAACACCCACGCAAGAGGAATCAGTGCAAGGCAAAAACGTTGCCCGCACACACAAAAGCGCGCAGGTACTTGAGCAAGTTCCCTCAATTCGGTCCCGAACAAAAAGTCCGCTCTCTTCTCTTGCCCCAGCTCCGGACACCAGGGACTTTGGGTGGCAAATGATGGCCCCTCCCTCAATTTATAATTATAGGAATTCCCTTCTCAGAATAACCGGAATTTCCATGTCCCCCACTAAATGGGTGGGAAGTTAACAAAAAAAAACTACCACGTGCACGGTCTACACGTCCAATCCTCTCCCAATTCACACTCCAACCACCACGCACGTGATCCTTCCACCATTCCAATCCCCCATGGCATCATAAAATGGAGTTGATTGCAAAGTGTGAACTTGAACAAATGAATTTACTCTGAATATGAAAGAGCACATCAAAGCTTTGTTTCATTGATTGTTTAAATTTTTCTCTATTACGATTTTCAGAAACCCAGGCATATTATTTTTGCGCTTCATCGAACGTTTGAATAATCACAGTTTGAAAGCACAGATCCCACAAAGCACATTGTTATGTCTGATTTCAACCCTAAGAAGGGAGATTCATTCAAGAACAATGTTTTCTCTCCATTTCCAACACCACCATCCACCCAAACATGCCCTAAGATACAATAAATTTAGGTTAATAGGTTAACATCACATATTCAGATGCATTGCTTCATAGGCAACAACAGCCAACTATAAATTATTAAGGCAAATTACACTTGTTTATGTCTAAGAAAACATAGTATATGTTGCACATATGCATGCATAAAAATGAATATATCAGGCTAGGCGAAGATCCTGGGACGTGTATCCCATTTCATGAAGGTTTGACTGGCTGGGCTGCACGCGGAACGCGTACATTTGATGAGCGCCGTCATGCGCAAGGGCCAGTGCCCCCTCGTAGCTAGAATCATCATTTACATACCCGAAGACCGGGTGCTCGTCCGCAAGTTCCTGCAAGATTCATTATCCACTCTTATTATTCCCTTCACTTGAACCGTGGCGCGCGACCACACAATGCTCTTTAATTTTTGGTACTCACCAGCTCATGCATCAAGTTGCGGTGTGTCTCGCGGGAATTCTTCAACTGCAACATGCAAAACTGGATTAACAAAACTGGATTACTCTGAAATGTAGGTGTTTCTAGCTAGCATTTTTTAAACAACCCTATATATCATGCTGAAATTGCTGAAACATCTGGTCAACTAGCATTCAATGTGCTTCATCTCCTCATTTGTCTCAAGTTTTTAGGTCTAATATGACTTTGCCCAAGGATTTTTTCTCGTCGTTGATAGTGGGTCCCTAATAAGTGGTATAAGAGCCGATCAATGCACTACAAGAAAAACTTTGATTAGCAATGAGCTAATTTTTGTGCTAATTAGCTAAATTTCTTCTTAATTTAAATTAGTAACGAGTTTAGGAACAAAAAAATTCCAAGCTAATTTTAGCAAGAAATTTGAATTAACATATAAGGGTTAATGCACCATGCAGTAGGTGTGATACCCCACCTAAAAATTTTCCCTACTTGTGATGTAACAAAATGACTACAAAGAAAAAAAAACATTAATTGGATGAAGGCATGGTTTGGCTGCTATATTAACTAATGGACCGTTTGGGGGGACTTATTTGGTCGAGCGGTTACGACCGCATGAACCGGACAAGTCTAAGGCTGTGTTTGGCGCGGCTTATTGTGACTTATTTGCTCCGGTGAGGTTGGACAAAAATGTCATTGTCATACCTAAATCTTATGCCTCAAATTAGTTTCTTTTTTGTAACATTTGTGATACTAAACATACATTTTATGACAATGACGTTTTTGTCCAATCTCACCGGAACAAATAAGCTGTGATAAGCCACACCAAATGCAACCTAAGTCATTGGTAGGAGAATTAGGCTTTATTTGGCGCGGCTGTGGCGGACGGAGACGGCGGGTGGAGAAGCCGGGTTCGGAAAGTAGGGGGAGAGGAGGGGATCGAAACGGAGGAAACCTGCGGCTTTTCCTCCTTGCTGCGGGAGGAGACGCGGCAAACGCCCGGCGAGGCCGTTTGTTTACCCGCTGTTCCGGCGGCGTTTGCGGGAAACGCCCTGCAGAAACGCCAAAACAAATGAAGCCTTAACCAAATAATAAGCCATCCGAAGAACCTCCGAGGTTTGGAGCTGGGACAAAGCCAAATGTCAAGCAAGCTCGATCATGGAGAAGTACATGCGAGTTCATTAGAGCTAGGAGAAGAAGTGCACACAAATGCATGAATGAGATCAGGAAACAAGGAGGATTAATGCCAAATTATGCTCGTGAGAGAAGCTTGCACTGTCAGCGAACTGCAGCAACGTGGGAAAAGTGTTATTCGAAGTTATATAGTTGGAGACTTCACATGAAGAACTCGCATGGAGAAGCTTGCACTAAGGCTCCGTTTGGGGGGACTTATTTTCACCGGTCAAGCGGTCATGACCGCATGAATCGGGACTTAATTAAGTCCCGGTTCATGCGGTCATGACCGCTTGACCGGTGAAAACAAGTCCCCCCAAACGGAGCCTAAGTCTTCGTTTGGAAGGGTGGCGGTGGTAGGAAACTGGCGGCTGGGATCGGAAGGGGAGAGCTGCAGTTGGAAACCGGCGAATTTTGGCGTTCCGCAGAGGGAGGAAGGGAGCAAATGCTGCCGCGCGTGCGGAACTTGCGTTTGTTTTCCCGCCTTGGGGCGGTGGCTGCTCCCGCACTGGCATCCTGCCGCCTATCCAAACAAAGCCTAAAAATGGAGAACACATGTTGTAATATGGAGTTATGGTAAAACACTAGCGCTACAACAACTCGTTGTAATATATATAGTGTGTTAAGAAAACTTATATTTCCGTGTTGGATTTTAGGGAAAAAATAACAAAAACTAAAATGGAAAAAACAGAGAAGTGGGGGGTGAGAGAAAAGCTTCAACGGTCAAGGGATCAAATTGCTTCAATAGTGGTTCTTAGCGCTTATAGAGTTAAGTGAAGATAGCTAGCCAACAACACATCTATTTAAAGGTCATGAAAATTGAAAACATTGATGGGCATTTGACAGCAGGTCATACAAACACTCATACATAACAATTTAAAAGAACATAAAACTCATCCGTATTAAATATTTAGATCAGCTTTGCATGATGAATCATGTTTAGGTGGGCTTGCCCATGCTTTATATGATGACTCTTATACTTTCAACATTCTGCTTGTAATTGATGTAAATTTAAATTTACATCAATTACAAGCAGAATGTTGAAAGTATAAGCGTCATCATATAAAGTATGGGCAAGCCCATCACAGTTTTGGCTAGTCGTACCGTATTTTTTTCTAATTTTTCGTGTCTTTTTGAATGTATTTTTAGGAAAAATTAGAAGAAAGTACGGTTCGACTAGCCAAAACTACGGTGTTAATAACAACAATCTTTTATTTCATTTTGAGAAGCGTTGATTGTGGGGTGAGGTGGTACGGTCGTACGGAGCTAGCTTGCACTGACTAAATTAATTGCAAGAAATTAATTAAGAAAAGAAAAAGAAAAAGTAAGTGGGACACATGGTAGCAGCTCATTGGCCATAGATGCTTATAAGTTATAAGTAGGCATGTATGCATGAGATCAAAGTAGCTAGCGGAGGATGGGATGAGGCATGGAGCTCGTGCAAGAAGCAGTTCAGCGCTGCAAGAAGAAGTTCAAAGCTGCAAGAAGAAGTTGCCGAGAGAGTACTCATGCGACGTCCTCGCCGAGAAGATGAGCTAGCCTTTAGTTTTGCCGAGCTAGTAGCGCACTTTTTTATGTAAAATAAGAGCGTTGTAACATGTCGTTATGTTGTGCTGAAAGATTGTGTATTTATCAATTAAAGTTTTTTTTAAAAAAACTCACTTTTAGACCGTTCGTTTCCACCAATGGTATTAGAGCGAAATTCATGTGGCTCTATGGAGGTGTTGTCGAGTTTTTTTTAACCAAAGTGTTGTCAAATTCATGAGGTGCCTAAATAATGGCTAGTGTAATTCAGCCACAAATCGGGAATGTGGTGAACACCAATTATAAGAATTTGAGTATTCAATTTAAGGTGTTGCTTACCAAAAAAAGTTGCACGAAATCATCTAAGATGGTTATGCAAAGCTATATGTTGTAGCAGAGGGTACGAACACACTCAAAGATTTTTGGCAAAAAAGAAGATAATAAGGCACTTTTCTTCATTTTCGATGGTGTTGACGAATCTACTTTGAGAAGTTTTCAAAAGCAAATATGTTCGAAGAAGTTCCGAGAATTATGCAGAAATCCCTCTAATTAGTCGAGAACGAGAAGAATAATGGATAGAGTTTGAATAGAGTTTGAAACTTCAAAAATGCAAAATTGCAAGAAGAATAATGGATACGTCACTTTGGTAATGAGTGTTGGTTTGTTTGTTGACCATAGTCAAGGATGTATTTTATTTTTATTGTGTCAAGTATGGTTGAGGAGAGAGTGTGACATTTATGGTTGTTGTTAGAGTTGGCCACGTGGCGTGTTTTTATGGGTTGGTGTTGCCTATATATACATGTGCTTGTATATTGTTTTGTGGCTGAAAAATTGTGAAAAGGTTTTCCTCATTAACTCCCGCAGGAGAGAGAAATAATAGAGAGAGAATAGTGAGTGAGATAGAGTGAGGTTGAGAGAGAGTGATACAGAAAGTTTTTAAAGGTCCCGCATAGTATTTCCCGCAGGAAATACTCCTGTTTTTCCCTCTCGCCAATCGCACTCTCGCCCACCGCACTCGCCAGAAGCACCGCCAACCTCGCCGGAGCAGCTCGCACTCGCGACCATCTCGCCTGGCAGCACTCGCCAGGGACACCTCGCCACCCTAGCCGCTGGAGCTCGCCGGCATCAACCCACCAAAGCAGTGGCGGTCTCGCCGTGGGTGTGGAGCTTGCGGAGGAGCACGCTGTAGGCGTTGCGTCTCCTCAGGGTGTCTTTCGCAGGAGGAGGATCTCGCTGGTAGCCTTCTCGGCAGAAGTTCTCGCGGTTTTGCTGGTGTTGAGTTGGAAATCGGAGTTGTACGTGGGTGATCGTCAAGGTGTTTTGAAGCGTGGGCGTGCTAAGCATTTCCAACAACTGGTATCAGAGCCAGGTTGCAAACCTTTACGGTGACTCGGAAGGTTTGAAGTAGAGGAGAGATGGAGTTTGGAGGTGCCATGCCAGGGCAAGTCCCCAAGTTGACAAAGACAAATTATGGAAACTGGAGTATTCAGATGAAGGTGCTACTCGCTTCAAAGGAACTATGTGAGATAGTTGAGGACGGGTATGAAGAGCTTACTGCCGAAGCAGAAACGACGTTGACCAATGCCTAGAAGACGACATTGAGGGAAACAAGAAAGAAAGATAAGAATGCACTGTTCACGTTATACCAAGGAGTCGATGAAGCTACGTTCGAGAAGATCTCAGAAGCTGCGAGCTCAAAAGAAGCATGGGTGGTGTTGCAACGCTCTATGCAAGGAGTAGACAAGGAGAAGAAAGTGAAGCTGCAGTCCCTCCGGGGCGAGTATGAAATGTTGAGGATACAGGCCACGGAGAAGGTCGGAGACTTTGTGACCCGTCTGCGGACGCTCACAAACGAGATGAAGAGAAACGGAAAGACGATAGATGATGTGAGTCTCATGGAGAAGCTCCTGAGGGCCATGTCAAGGAAGTTCCGACACATGGTGGTGGCAATTGAGGAGTCGAAGGACCTCACCCAGATGACCGTAGACGAGCTTGTAGGCTCATTGCAAGCTCATGAGTACAGAATGCAGCAGAATGATGAAGAAGTGAGTGGCTTGGGAAAAGCACTCCAGGCCCAGTTGAACTTTGGGGAAAGCTCAGGAAGAGGGGCGGCCAGCGTGGCCGAGGTCACCAAGGCAGAGGCCGAGGTAGAAGAGGAGGTAGAGATCAAGGAAGGAACCAAGGTTTTCAAAGAGAGGCGGAGCTGTTGGGGTTGTGGAACACTTCCGGTCCTCTTGTTTCTCACACCGGGTTCGCCCACGTGAGCTTAGAGGAATCGAAGTGTGATCCCCCTTCGACATCTCCGGGACCCACGACAGCGGGGGTCCGGGGATCGGCGATCGTCGAACGCTATGGTTCGACGATCGACGATCGTCGACCGGCTTTATGGTTCGACGATCGACGATCGTCGACCGGCTTTATGGTTCGACGATCGACGATCGTCGACCGGCTTTTTGGTTCGACGATCGACGATCGTCGACCGGTCTTGCTTGGTCGACGATCGGGGTCGCGATCGTCGACCGGCCTTTTGGGTCGACGATCGTGGTTGCCGGCAGACGTTTATATACGTTGTTTTTCCCGATTTAGGGATACGGATTCATTGCAGTCTGCGGCGGCGTATTCTTTTGGAGGCGATACGAGGTATCTCGTTGAGATCGATCCAGAAGGTATTCTTCTATGGTTTTCTTGTCCAGAAGAGAGGAGAAGAGGTAGGATCGGATTTGATCCTTGCAACCTTTGTAATCTGTTTCTTTTTTGGTGAATACAAGAAGGAAGAAGAAGGGGAGAGAGGACGTAGCCCGGTTTTGGGTGAACCTCTGTAACATCTTGTGTTTGTGACTGCTCTGTTTTTTGTTCTGTGTTTGTTATTCGTTTTTCGGATTTCTGCTTCTCGGCACCCCAGATTTCCTATAGGAGCGACCTCAAGGAGGTTGGCAAGAAGGAAGAGGAAGATGAAGAGGCCAAGGAAGAGGCCGAGGAGGAAGAGCCCAAGTTCAGTGTTACAACTGCAACAAGTTTGGGCACATGAGCTATGACTGTTGGGCTCCGAGGAAGACAGAAGAAGCCAACCATTATGCGGAGGCTAGGAACAAGGGGAACGATGCTGGGGGTGGAGACCCAATGATGTTTCTAACCTATTGAGGTGCAGAAGAAGGAAGGAATGAAGTGTGGTACCTGGACACAGGGGCGAGCAACCACATGTGTGGAGATAAGGAGATGTTCTCTAACCTTGAACCCAGTGGGGGTGAAGTTAGCTTCGGGGATGCTTCGAAGATTTCCTTGGAAGGAAAGGGCCTGGTGGTAGTGAAACTGAACGGGGAGAGAGTACACTTGAATGATGTGTACTACGTGCCAGGGTTGAAGACCAACATCTTAAGCATTGGACAGTTAGTGGAGAGAGGCTACTGTGTGCGGATGAAGGATGGGTCTCTGGCAATGGAGAATGATCAAGGGAAGGAGGTAGTGAAGGTGAGGATGACTGCGAACCGTCTCTTCAAGCTGAGGATGGATGCTCAAGAGACGGCTTGTCTCGCGAGAACAAAAGAAGAGGAAGAAGCATGGCTATGACATCATAGGATGGGCCATTTGGGCTTCACAGGGTTGAAGCTATTATCCTACTCCAAGATGGTGGCAGATCTGCCTATGATCTCCCCTCCACAGAAGGTGTGTGAGGCGTGCACAAAGGGGAAGCTCAAGAGGCAGACATTCGAAGGAGGGAAGTCTTGGAGAGCAAGGCGGCAACTTGAACTGGTTCACTCGGATATTGCGGGTCCGTTTGAGACCACCTCAATAGGCGGAAGCAAGTACTACATCACCTTCACGGATGACTATAGTCGGAAGTGTTGGGTGTACTTTCTGAGAGAGAAGTCTGAGGCCCTTAACAAGTTCAGAGAGTTCAAGGCGATGGCCGAGAAGGAGAGTGGGCAACCATTGAAGGTGCTAAGGACATATCGAGGTGGGGAGTACACCTCGAGGCTGTTTGATAATTTCTGCAAGTAGAATGGAATATCACACCAACTGACGGCGACATACTCACCGCAGCAGAACGGAGTGGCAGAGAGGAAGAACCTCACCATCATGAACATGACGAGGAGCATGGTGAAAGAGAAGGAGCTACCGAAGATGTTCTGGGCGGAATAAGTGCAATGTGTGGTGTATCTACTGAACAGATGCCCCCACAAAGAGTGTGAAGTTCAAGACGCCATTTGAAGCATGGAGCGGCTGGAAGACGAGTGTGAAGCACCTAAGGGTCTTTGGGTGTGTAGCTCATGCTCACATCCCGGACCAGAAAAGGAAGAAGCTCGATGATAGGAGAGAGAAGTGCATTTTTGTTGGCTACGCTCCGAAGAGCAAGGCATACAAATTTTACAACCCGGTGACGAGAAAGGTCATAGTCTCGAGGGACGTGGTGTTTGAAGAAGGAAACAGCTGGAGCTGGGATGAGGAGACAAGAAGTATGAAGGGCATGTTCTTTGAAGATGAAGAAGAAGGTGGTCACGAGGCTGGAGACGAGAATGCTGGAGCTGAGCCGCCATCACCACCGAGTAGAAATTCAGGGGGAGCTTCCACATCCTATTCAAAGGGGGAAAGCTCAAGTGGAGGCAATTCTGGAAGAGGAAGCGGGAGTCGGAGTGACTCCGAGAGTCCACCACCCAGGATGAAGGGGTTGGTGGAGCTCTATGAGGAGACGGTCCCAATTCATGCTAACTATTCATTATATTGTCTCTTAGCAGATTGCGAGCCACGGTCCTATGAAGAAGCTGCCCAGGAGAAATCTTGGAGGATGGCGATGGATGCCGAGATGACTTCCATAAAGAAGAACGATACATGAGAGCTAGTTGATCCACCGGCGGGCCACAAACCCCTCAGGGTGAAATGAGTTTATAAGGTGAAGAAGAACAAAGATGGAGCTGTGGAGAAGCAAAAGACAAGGCTGGTGGTGAAAGGGTATAGACAAGTCCAAGGGGTGGACTATGATGAAGTCTACGCCCCAGTGGCGCGGATCGATACTATAAGGCTGATCATCGCACTGACGGCACACTACGGATGGACTATTATGCAAATGGATACTGTGGCGGCATATCTGAATGGGTACCTGGATGAGGATGTGTACATCGAACAACCTCCAGTGTACGTTGTGAAAGGCAAGGAGAGAAAGGTCTGCAAGCTGGGCAGAGCCTTGTACGGACTGAAGCAGGGAGCCCGAGCTTGGAATGGGAGGATAAACAAATTGCTTCATGAGCATGGGTATACCAAGTGCCCATATGAGTATGCTCTCTACATGAAGGTGGAGAAGAGCGGAGATATCATGATCCTATGTCTATACGTGGATGAAATGATGAAACTCTTGATGATGTCCGAGTCAAGGAGAAATTATTTGTTGTTTGACAAGAAAGTTAAATAATGTTGTCACAGTTATAGAAGAAATAAAAAAAATATTTATCACCGATCTGTATGAACGAGCTTGTGGGCTCACAACAAGTCGATGAGTATGAGATGAATCAAAATGAAAGCACAAGTAATTTGGAGCAGGTTTTTCAAACCCGATTAACAATTTGAGAAAGTCTAAGTTAGAGGAGGTAATATTTGAGGCCAAGGAACTCGGGATAATTATAAATGCGGCTACAGAGGTGGAAATTTTGCATGATAGAAATCAAAACATTGGTGAAGATGAAGTCGGTCTATGTGGAAGTGGACGAGGTACAAGAGTAAGAGGTCAATGAAAACTTTAACAGAAGAGTAACAAAGTTCAAATTCTTTGTTATAATTGTAATAAATTTGGTCACATGAGCTATGAGTGCAGACTACCTAAGAGGGCGAAGGAGACTGTCTGATGCGGAACGGAGAAGCGGACCCGCAGCGGAGAACGAGCTTTGGGCCCTTTTGGGGCCGATTGGATACTTATTATATATAGCGTACCAAAATCGATGATCCGACTTCACGGATGTGCCCGACTCATCGTTTGCCTACAATTTCATATATTAATTTGTTGTTTTGTCTTTTATGTTCATGTTATTAGGCCCGCCACATCGCCGGCGAATCGTAGTCATTGATGTCAGAATGTCCTATTTTTCTTTATATATAAATATGAGTTTAGGGGACTTTCATGAGGCATTGCAGAATTTGGAGAAAAGTACTATTTATAACATCCTGATTTTTAGTGGGTCACTAGAACCCTAGTTGACACAATAAAAATAACACAATCACCTACAAGATGCCCTATAAGCTAAGATATGACCTAGTTTTTGAATAATGAGCATACACGCTCAGAATTGAGTTCTGTCAGTTGCATTAGACTCGTATAGTCGATACGAGTGCAAATGAACTTGTTTCGTTCCAATCCGATGTTATATGGAGAATATGGCCATTTTTGAGTATCGTAGCGCGTCACGACGACGCCGATTTCGAATATGAGCATACAAGCACTGAATTGTGTTCAGTCAGTTACATTAGACTCGTATAGTCAATACGAGTGCAACGGAACTCGTTTCGTTCAAATCCAAAATCATATGGTGAATATGACCATTTGTTAGTATTGTAGCGCGATTTTGAATATTGAGCATACGTGCTTCAGACCGAGCATTGTCAGTTGCAGTAGACCTGTATAGTCAATACGAGTGCAACAGAACTTGTTTCATTCCGATCCGAGTTCATAGGAAAATATGATCATATTGATTATCGTAGCGCGTCATGATGACACCGATTATAAATATGAAGCATACATGCTCTGAATTGACTTCCGTCAGTTGCATTAGACTTGTATAGTCGATACGAGTGTAATGGAACTCGTTTCATCCCGATCTGATGTCATATGATGAATATGACCATTTTGAGTGACGTTGCGCGTCACGACAACGCCATTTTGTATATTGAGCATATAAACTCAGAATTATCCTCAATCAGTTACAGTGAGCTTGTGTGGTCAATATGAGACCAACAAAAATTTCTGCGCTCGATTTCGATGTAGTTTAGTCAATATTAGTCAAACATTGACTCGCCACTCGACAACTTGGACAATACCAATATTAGTCAAGCATCATGTGCACCGAAAAACGTGCACATACCAATATTACTTAAATGTCCCAACATTGGCTCGCCACTCGACAATTTGGACCTACTTTGACCTTAACCCATATGGGAGACCCACAAAAAAGGGTTAACTTTGGTCAAAACCCTTCAAAGAGCAATTTTATGGAAATTCCCCAACCCCTTCACTCAAGCCATTGCCATATGCAATTGTTGCAGGTACTGACGTTATCCTCCCTCGCTCCTCTCTCTGAATTTCTTTCTTAGCCAAAGTGATTTATCCAATCATTGGTTTATCCAAATATTATTCATTTTATGCATATGTTATGTTTGATGAAATGCTCTAATGAAAATTTGTTTCTCAAATTCTCCCATTAAAATTTAGCTTTCAAAAACTATGATTAATTCGTAACTTTCATTGAAGTCTTTTGATTGTTACATCTTCTCCTTGGATCTAGGTCATCAATAGGGGTAGATGATTGCGGTATTTTGTTTTGATGATTGCAATTACTTTTTCATTCTCCCTTGGCTGTCACCTGCAAGACTTGCTTGAATCTTTTACACCTAAGTTATGTTATTTAATTTTTCAAGATATTGTAATTTTACTTGTTGGGGGTCGCCCGTCAGGCCGCCGGCGGGGGAGAGGGCCGTGAGAATGGGGGGAGCGATTTTTAAAATTTTTTAAATTAAAAAATTAAAAGTTTTTAAATTTAAAATATATAAAAAAAGAATATATAAAAAGTTATATAAAATACATTTTAAAAAATGAAATTTTAATTATAAAAAAACCCGGGAGCCGGGCGTAGCCCGCTGGGGGGTGGGGGGCGGGCGGAGCCCGCAGTCGCCGCCCGGGTACTGTGGCGCGTGGCCATCGGGCCGGAGGCCCGTGCCTGTCGCTCGTGTGTTGAATTAACTGGCAGAGACGTGAATGATGGGATGGAAGCCTGCATTAATTGGTGGGCCACGCGTTCATCTTCCATGCATTAATTGGTGGGCCACGCGTTCATTTCTCTTTGAATGGCGCCGCCTATAAATACCGCGGAAGCCTTGTATGATAAAAATAGTGAAGCAAATAAGAAAGGTTGCGGTCTCCTATTTCTAACTGTTGGCGCATGAAGTGGTAGTAGGCGGAAGTTTTAAGAAAGTTGTGTATTGCTTCTTACGAACAACTTCTTGCGGACACCTCCAGCAGTAGGCGCGCTGCAAGCTGTTTTGTTGAGGGTGCAGGCGAATAGTAATCACATGCAGAGGTGGCGATCAAGTTGTGGGAACTGAAGCTGTAACACCCCAAAATCCCAGATTTAGTTCAAGTCGGGTTATACGGCCTGAGACATGGGCGTGTCACAGGCCGTGTCCTGCTCGGGTGAGCAGCACGTCGCGAGTTCGACGAAAATGCGTTCGACGAATTTTGAGGGGAACACGCCCTGTGACACGGGCGTGTCAGGGGGCGTGACCTATGGCGTTTCTTTCTCTGGTCGACGATTTTCCACTCGGGTAGATGAGTTCGACGAATACTCGAGAAAGAGCGAACACGGCCTGTGACACGGGCGTGTTCTACTCTATATACTCGAGTGGATCGCGCGGGGTGGTCTCGAGTATGTCGCAGTGTCTCGAGTAAGGCACACGGTCTGTGACACGGGCATGTCACAGGTCGTGTCCTGTCCAACTACTCGAGTAGTTGCCTCGAGTAAGTCTTGAGTGGGTCTCGAGAGCTAAACACGGGCATGTCTAAAGGAACACGGCCTGTGACACGGGCGTGTCACAGAGCCGTGTCCTGTTCTGGATAAGGCAGTTTGTGCGCCGCTTAAGGTACACGCCCCGTGACACGTCACGGGGGCGTGTCACGTCACGGGGGCGTGTCACAGGGCGTGTCAGCCAAAAAAAAATGAGTTTTCAGAGAATTTTTTGGCCGTTCGTTTCCTTCCTCTGGGATCTGATGGCTCAGTTCTCTCCTTGCTGCTTTAAGGCCGAAAATGAGAAGAATCGTCTCATTTCTTCTTTTGGCCATTCTCTTTCTAAAAAGAGCTTAAGAGAAAGGAGAGCAAGGAGGAGGAGGAAGAGAAGGGATCCGTCCGTTGGTGGAGCTTGAGAGTTCCGATCTAAGATCCGAGGCCAGATTTGTGGAGGCATAGCTGCTGCGGTACTTTCTTCCAACCGGCTAGAAGTCCATGGCTCCGAAGCGATCTTCTAGGGTAACGATCTTCCTCCTTAGCCATGTGAAGACTTCCTTTTTGGCATGTGCCTGTGATTTCCACCAGAGGGTGGATTGTGAAGGGATTCCCTTGGGTTGATTCTTAGAATCCCCAATTATCTTGCATATAGATCCGGAAATGGAGTACAGAATAGGCATGTTGTGTGAAGCCCATCTGAACAGGTTGGTCTGGATTGGTGATGTTGCATATACACACCGGAGAAGACTCAATGATTAAATATGTAGTTTATGGAGTCAAATGGGTTGTGCCTGTGAAGGCGAGTAGTAGAAAGTACTGTAGTGGTAGTCCAGGAAAATACCCTTGTGAGGCTTGTGATGCTTGTAATGCTTATGACGCTTGATGGGTTGTGCCTGTGAAGGGTAGTAGCAAGAAGTACTAGCTTGGCAGTCCAGGAAAATACCCTCAAGTATATGTTATGAATGTACGGTTAAGTTTAGGGATGGAAAATGAGTTTTGTCGCTAACGCGAGGCGTGGCTCCTAGCTAACCGATAAATGTAAAGCCAGCCCCGTGAGAACGGTCTGGCTATGTATAAGCTTGATAAGCTCTTACGGCTTTATGCCAAACAGGTAAGGTGAAACCGACCCGCACCTTTTCTTAGCCGCGAGTACGATGTACTCGGTGATGACAAGGCGATTTGAGCAATGGGAGGTGGTTGATCCGACCTGCATTATGTTCGTCCGACTTGAAGACCTGAAAGTGCGGTCTGTTGGAGCGCATAATGAGAGTCTTAGGTCTGCGCGCCACGACACCATGGGGGGCTACGGGCCAATCCCGGGTCATTAAGACTAAAGGCTCCGGCTGCACGCCATGGAGAAAATGCTCAACTTTTACCATTGGGTTTCAGCCCTGATACGGTGGTGGAACCCTGGTTCGCCGGTCAACCAAGAATGTGCCCTGAATGCACGAATCGTCGGGCTGCGTGGCTGACGGTTGTGATGGAATGTTTGTGCATGTGCGCACAATATGTGATGTTTATATATCTGCATATGAATTGCTATGCCTGCAGGGAAGGAATACCACTGCCCCGAGAAAGGGGTAGGGTCGTTATAAATTGGTCAGCTGAATGCTGATCGTTGCCTTGTTTGCCACCGTTGGGTGGGCTGTCCTTGTACAGGTGCTGGAGAACCGAGCAGGACGTTTAAAGGCTGAAATCCCTGCTGCTGCTGCTGTTGCTACTAGCCCTTGAAGGCTAAAATGAAAATATTATGTTTTGTTCATGTGTGGTCGACCTGCGCGCCGATATTTGGAATCCACTTTTGTAAAGAGCAACTGTAAGGCCCTAAGGCCAAATGACATTGTATTTGATACATTCTTATATAGATGTGGGTGTTTATATTAGTGGACATTCATGGTTGGAGTTCAGTTTTATGTTAGCAGCTTCCGCTAGAATGCTATGAGTTAGAATGCACAACTTTGATATCAAGCCGTGACTTCCCCGCCTATTTTGTGGCATATGATGTGGGGCCCCGGCCGGACCTTCTATTATATGCTATATAAACGGATGAAGTCGTTACATTTTTGGTATCAGTTGTCTTGGTCTTTCCATTTCTAATTCGTGGTTGAATTCTTTTGTGCGGTGGCAAACACGTGTAAGTGTGAACCGCGTTAACACTAATGAACTCTTGAATGTCCACTTAGGAATGCAAATACACTTGTTTGGGGGAACCTGTGTGTTCCTGGTATTGCTTTTGGCACGATGTTTGTTGTTTACTTGTGTGTTTTACGACTGTAGGCGACTAGCGCGACTACATGGCAGCAGGAACCCCAGCATTGGATGGGAAGCCTGACATCAACTGTGGTACCAACACCTCCATCGATAGAGATGGTTCCATTGATCGCTGATGTGGTTTTTACAATGCTCAAGGCTCACCAAGAGGGACAGGTTCAGCCCTCTGATTCGGTAATGCGTCCCATGCCGGCCAGTGTACTTGAGCAGACGGCAAGGGGAAGCGCATCAGCTTCGTCGTTGAACATGTGCTTGAGCCAAGGAATGGACACAGTTGAGGAATACTTTCATGCATTTATTGCGCTGAGACAACAACCAGAGTTTGTGTTTGAAACCGAGGAGATGAAGATCAATAGGTTTTATGATGGGCTACGTTAGGAACTACGTTTTCTGTTGATGGGTCCTAAGTTATTGGGATTCCAAATATTGGTGGAGTCAGCTAGATTATTGGAGATGGACTTGACCAGAACCCAGCAACTGTCTGCGATTAGGAAAGAGCGTGCTCTAAGGATTGGAAAGCCTGCCCACCGCAGGAGGCGGAAAAACGAGACTCATGTTTGTTATACTTGTGGCAAGAAAGGACACATTGCCCGAGACTGTCGGGTTGGTGTGTAGGAGCCAAAGAAGCAATACAAGTGCTACTTGTGTGGTAACGAAGGACATAAAGCCCGAGATTGCCGCATTGGCCCTTAGAGGACGATAAACAAGAAGGAAATGTCGACTTTATGTACATAAATAACTGTGCTACTCGTGTATTTGTGAACTATGCATGTGTTGTATGTACAGTAGTCAATGTTGAATGGCAGTTTCCACTGTTTCGTTTGTACTTATATGGGCACAATATATATATGTGTGGGATAAATGTGTTTGCATGATAGTCGTGAACACGAATAGAAAGTTGATATTCTATTACATGGGGACATGCCCATACTTATCAGGATTGGTCGACCAATGGTTGAGCAGAAGAGAAGAACGTCGTATGTTGTAACGGGAAAGACAGTGGTGGAGTCCTCTACATCTCAGGTGCAATCCTGAGTTTATACTCCTGGCCGGTAGGAGGCCATTAAGCACAGTGACGTTGTCACAGGTACGCAGTAACAACGTTGATTGCTTTTCTTATTGCATACTTTATATGTAGCCTGTGCGTGATATGTGCGCCACATGCTTTTGTATGATTTGGCACACGCGGGCGAGAGTATTGTTTGCTACGGGTGCTTCGTATTCATTTCTGTCTAAGGGCTTCGTAGCTCAAATTGGAGTACCCAGTCATGTGAAGACAGAGAGCGTGAGGGTGTTATTCCTGAATGAATGTTTGATGTTGGCGGAGAGAACATTCGAGGTGGCGGTGCAAATTAGAAGTCAGGAATTTTGTTTGAATGCATCTGTGCTGCCGATATCAGAGTTTAGTGTGATCTTTGGTATGGACTGGCTCGCGGAGCAGCATGCCTTTATTGATTGTAATGCCAAAGAGATCACACTAGGCCGGAATACCGAACATGAGACTAAGTTTGCGGGTATGCGAGGAGTGGGCGGTACCTTGATGTCTGCACTATAAGTCGTCAAGGCTCTTCGGAAGGGCGCTGAGTTATACTTCGCGCTGATTCAGGCTGTGGAGCCAAAGGCCAATGTATGTGATGTTCCGGTTGTATCGGAGTTTGCGGATGTGTTTCCTAAGGATCTTCCTGGGCTACGACCCCAGCGGGAGATCGACTTTACGATCGAGTTGGTGTCAGGTGCGAAACCTGTGACCCACTCGCCATATCGCGTCGCGCCAAAGGAAATGGCGGAATTGAAAGTTCAATTGCAAGAGTTACTGGAACAGGGATATATACGCCCAAGTATGTCACCCTGGAGCGCACCTATTCTGTTTGTGAAAAAGAAGGACGGTGGTTTGAGGTTATGTATTGACTACCACGAATTGAATAAGCTGACAGAGAAGAACAAGTATCTGATTCCACGAATAGATGAATTGTTCGATCAGCTGGTGAGATCAACCGTCTACTCTAAATTGGATTTGAAATCTGGATATTACCAATTGAGAATTCGGGAAGGTGACATTCCCAAGACCGTGTTTGGAACACACTACGATCATTATGAGTTTACGGTAATGCCGTTTGGGCTATGCAATGCGCCATCGGTATTCATGGACCTGATGCACCGAACATTCCGAGAGGACTTGGACTTGTTCGTGATTGTATTCATTGATGATATTTTGGTGTCCTCTCAATCTGAAGCTGATCACACAAACCACTTGCGGTTGATGTTGTACACCTTGCGAAGAAATAAGCTCTATGTCAAGTTCTCGAAGTGCGAGTTTTGGTTGTCATCAGTGGCTTTTCTTGGCCATATGGTAAGTGGAGAGAGCATAGCAGTAGATCCGTCAAAGATAAGAGCCATACAGGAGTGGCCGATGTTGTCTACGGTGGCCAAAGTCAGGAGCTTCCTTGGACTGGCAGGTTACTACAGCCGTTTTGTGGAAAACTTCTCGCGGATCGCTTTGCCTTTGACCATACTGACGAGAAAGGATCAGAAGTTCGTTTGGATGCCGGAGTGCGCGCGAGCTTTTACAGAGCTAAGAGTCGGTTGACCACGATACCTGTGTTGACATCGTCATGTGGTACCGACGGATACGAGATATATAATGATGCTTCAGGGAGAGGCTTAAGCTGCGTTCTTCTGCAGTTTGGAAAAGTGATTGCTTATGACTCACGCCAGTTGAAAGTGCATGAGCGAAATTATCCTGTCCACGACCTGGAGTTGGCGGCGGTGATCTTTGCACTAAAGTTATGGAGGCATTATCTTTATGGCGTAAAAGTGAATATCTTTACAAACCACAAGAGCCTAAAGTACATGTTGGAGCAGAAGGATCTGAATATGTGACAACGAAGGTGACTGGAGTTCCTTGGGGACTGCACTTTTGAGATTCATTATACCCCCGAGAAGGAAAATGTAGTCGCTGATGCCTTGAGTTGGAGAGCTCCGACAAGGGCAAATTGGTTGCAGAGGCACGATGAACGTCTAATCCAGGAGTTGGAAGCATTAGAGATTTCTTGTGTTGACAAGAATTCCACAGCCAATGCATAATTGAACTGGATGGAGGTACAGTGTGACCTTGCGGACATGATTCGACAAGCAATGAAGCTGGATGAAAGTCTCCAACACTATGCAAAGGATGGGCCAGAGGGCAAATTCTCCTGGGATGACGGCCTTTTGCGAAAAGAGGGCCGGTTGTGCGTCCCGAGTATGGGTAAATTGCGAGAAGAGTTGATGTACGAAACTCACTTTACGAAGTACTCAATTCACCCTGTGAGCACAAAGATGTTAAGGGACATGAAGAAGTTGTTCTAGTGGCCAGGACTAAAGAACGATATCGCTTATTATGTAGTCAAATGCCAAACTTGTGCTTTGGTGAAGGCGGAATGACAGAAACCTGGCGGTTTCTTGAAGTCGTTGCCGATTCCGGAATGGAAGTTCGATGATATTTCAATGGATTTCGTGCACGGGTTGTCGAGATCTCAATGTGGGAATGATTCAATTTGGGTGATTGTAAACCGGTTGACGAAAGTAGCGCACTTCCTTCTGAATAAACAGGACGATTTAGTGGAAAGTTTGACAAAGCTCTATGTGGAGCAGATTGTACGGCTACATGATGTTCCTCGTAGTATCGTGAACGATCGTGATGGGCGATTTACGTCGAATGATTGTCGACTAATCCATCAGCTGTTGGGCACGAAATTGACATTCAGTACGACCTTTCATACCCAAACAGATGGCCAAACTGAGAGGACCAACAGGACAATGGAGGATATGCTCCGAATGTACGCCCTGGACTTTGGAAAGAGATGGAAAGATCATCTCTATCTGGTGGAGTTTGCCTAAAACAATAGCTATCAAGCGAGCATCGGTATGACACCGTTTGAAGCTCTGTATGGTCGGAAGTGCCATACACCGTTAGCTTGGGTAGAAGCAAGAAAATCCAAGGTTTATAACCGTAAAGAAGTCGATGAAGCTAACTCGACGATACACACTATTCGGGAGCGACTACTGATAGCCTAGGATCGACAAGCAAAATACTACAACGCCAAACACCGGAACGTGGAGTTCGCGGTGGGCGATTGGGTATATTTGAAGATCAAACCCTTCAAATGTGTGTCCAGGATTCAGCGAGCTAACATGAGAGCGCGAGCAAACCATGCGAGCTGAATTTCCCGAGTTGTTTGTTTAAGTGTTGTACAGTGTATCGTTTGTTGTAACATATATATTACAGTTATAACATGTTGCTTGCTGGTTTCCTTACTCTATGCAAATTTCAGGACGAAATTTATTGTAAGGCGGGCAGGGTTGTAACACCCCAAAATCCCAGATTTAGTTCAAGTCGGGTTACACGGCCTAGGACACGGGCGTGTCACAGGCCGTGTCCTGCTCGGGTGAGCAGCCCGTCGCGAGTTTGACAAAAATGCATTCGACGAATTTTTGGGGGAACATGCCCTGTGACACGGGCGTGTCAGGGGGCGTGACCTAGGGCATGTCTTCCTCTGGTCGACGATTTTCCACTCGGGTAGATGAGTTTGACGAATACTCGAGAAAGAGCGAACACGGCCTGTGACACGGGCGTGTCACAGGGCGTGTTCTACTCTATATACTCGAGTGGAGCGCGAGGGGTGGTCTCGAGTAGGTCGCAGTGTCTCGAGTAAGGCACACGGCATGTGACACGGGCATGTCACAGGCCGTGTCCTATCCAACTACTCGAGTAGTTGTCTCGAGTAGGTCTCGAGTGGGTCTCGAGAGCTAGACACGGGCGTGTCTAAAGGAACACGGCCTGTGTGTAACGCCCCAAAATTCGAAAGAAGGATGAGCAGCGTCGAGAGCCAAGTTTGGGTCTTGGTGAGGGTCACACGGCCTAGGACACGGGTATGTCCATGACCGTGTCTTACCGGGTTTGTCGAGAGCCTGGGAAGTCGACGATTTTTCGCTCAGTTCGTCAACTAGTGGGGGACACGCCCTCCGACATGCCCGTGTCGGAGCCCGTGTCGCAGGCGTGTTCCCTCGAGTGTCGACACAAGGGAGGTGTCGACACAGTTGTGTCGACACGAGACAGATGTGTCGACACAGAGGTGTCGACACAGTTGTGTCGACACAGGCAGGGAACACAGCCTAGGACACGAGCGTGTCCACGACCGTGTCAAGCGTGTTCGATGAATTTCTGTGAAGTCGACGAAGAGGCAGTCGACGATCGTCGAGACTTCGAACACGGCCTGAGAAACGGGCGTGTCCCTGGCCGTGTCCTTCTCGGGTTGTAGCCGAGACGTGTAAGGGGTTGGATACGGCCTGGAGCCCAGGCGTGTTCGGGTTGGACACGCCCGTGTCAAATGTGACACGGGCATGTCATAGACCCGTGTCCTGTTTTGGGTGCGACGGTTTCGGCGTCGATTGGGGAACACGGCCTTGGACACGGGCGTGTCACAAGCCGTGTTCGGCCCGGGTGTTTTGATTTTCAGTTCGGATCATGTCCGTTCATTTCTTTCTTTTGGGATCTGATGGTCCAGGGTTGCTCTTGCTGAGTTAAGTCTGAGAATGGGGTTTAGAAACCCTCATTCTTCTTCAAACGCTCTCTTTCTAAGATCTAGAGAGAAGGGAGAGCAAGGAAGGAGGTGAAGGAGAGATCCGGCTGCCGGAGAAGCTTCGGTGCTCCAAATCGCGAGCCGAGTCCAGATCCGTGGAGGCAAGACCATTGCGAAGGATTTCATCCGGCTAGGTTATCATGGCGAGGAAGAGGGGTCAGAAGGTAATGACACTTCTCCTCTCGGTTTTAGGATGCATGTTTATCATCTTTTACTTTCTAGTTTTTGGGCACTAAACCGTCAAATGAGAGGGGTTTGGGTCGCTAAGGTTTAAGAGGAACCTCCGGGTCGATTGAGTCAGTACCCGACATATTTTTGCATTAGAGATTCGCTCCGTTAGTGGATTAGGATGGTGGGTGAAGCCGTTATCGCGACCGTTAGTCCGACTCGGTGATGTTGCATACGAGCTTTAAGGATTTGTAGAGATCCGTTGCGACAAGATGCCGTTTGTGATGTTTGTGATGTATTCCCCCTTTTCTCGAGTGAGTACGTGTAGCTGGAACCGGACAAGGTTAGCTCCTCAATGGAGGTAGATAGTTTCCTTGGTGGACAAGGTTAGCTCCGCATTGGCGGTAGATGGTTTCCTTGGTGCGCGGGGACGTTGTAGTACGAATGAGGGATTAGGGTGGAAATGGTATTTGGATTGTAATGTGCTAAGGCATGGCTTTGTCTCCGTGGTCGGCTGGCTATCCCGTGACGTGCAGGTCATGTGTGGAGAGTGTCCCGGCGAGACTAGTCCCCTTCTGTGTGACTGACGAGAATGCCAAGCATGGGGCAAGCCCGGACAATGAGTCCATGAGCGGGTGGGGTCCAACAAGGCTTCTTAGAATCGGTCAGTGTGTTAGACGGAATCCTGACATGAGAAGTCAGAGTTTGCAGGCAAGCTCGGGTTTAAGACCATGAGCGGGTGGGGCCTTGGCAAGAGTTCCGTGTGGCGGCTTGCATGCCGTTGGGGGAATCGCAGTGCCCCTTTGTTTGCGGCTTAATGCCAATGGGGAAATGATGAGTACCCAGATGATGTGATGATGTGCTAGATGCATACGCGTTAGGGTGCCTTGGGTGAAGCCCGGGTTTTGCATTCATGCTGCATAGTGGGCCCCTTTTCTTTATATGCTCAACAGTAGAGAACGTGCATGTTGTTTGAGACATCCAAGCCTGTTCATTAGTGATATACATGTTTTTGTATATTGTATACGAAGTGTTGACTTGCAGGTTGGAGGGGTACCCCGGGGTCCGTTAGGGGCGACCGGGAGGAGATGTGTTTGCTACACAGTTTGAGGTCAGCCTTTGCTGACCCACGTTACAACCAAATTTTACAGGACAAGGATCGCAAGCAGGAGCTAGCTCGCCGGCCAGAAAGGCCCAAGCCTCATGAAGTGTTACTATCCATGCTATGACTTTACTTTTGTGTTTTGTATGTTTGATGTTGTTGACTTCCGGCTTGCAGGCCGAGGTAGCTTAGGAGTGCCTATGCACTTTGATGTTTATGTATTGTTGGAGATTTGGACTCTCTTTGTTGTAAGGCCATAAGACCGTTTTGAGACTCTTATGGAGGTGGATAACTTCTAGTCTTGGTTGATGTTTCCACTGTGTTTTGCTATTGAGTTTTGAGTTTGAGTAGTTATATTATCTTATAATACTAAAGCTGTGGCGTCTGTATGTTGTGGGTCCCCGGCCGGACCCATATTATACGGTTATTACAGGGGAGGTGTTACACTGTGACACAGACGTTTCACATGGCCGTGTCCTGTTCTAGATAAGGCGGTTTGTGCGTCGCTTAAGGTACATGCCCCGTGACACGTCCCCGTGACACGTCACGGGGCGTGTCACGTTACGGGGGCGTGTCACAGGGCGTTTAAGCAAAAAAAAATGAGTTTTCAGAGAATTTTCTGGCCGTTCGTTTCCTTCCTCTGGGATCTGATGGCTCAGTTTTCTCCTTGCTACTTTAAAGCCGAAAATGAGAAGAATCATCTCATTTCTTCTTTTGGCCATTCTCTTTCTAAAAAGAGCTTAAGAGAAAGGAGAGCAAGGAGGAGGAGGAGGAAGAGAAGAGATTCGTCCGTTGGTGGAGCTTGAGAGTTTCGATCTAAGATCCGAGGCAAGATTTGTGGAGGCAAAGCTATTGCGGTACTTTCTTCCAACCGGCTAGAAGTTCATGGCTCCGAAGCGATCTTCAAGGGTAACGTTCTTCCTCCTTAGCCATGTGAAGGCTTCCTTTTTGGCATGTGCCTGGGATTTCCACCAGAGGGTGGATTGTGAAGGGATTCTCTTGGGTTGTTTCTTGGAATCCCCAATTATCTTGCATATAAATCCGGAAATGGAGTACGGAATAGGCATGCTGAGTGACGCTCATCTGAACAGGTTGGTCTGGATTGGTGATGTTGCATATACACACCGAAGAAGACTCCGTGATTAAATATGTAGTTTATGGAGTCTAATGGGTTGTGTCTGTGAAGACGAGTAGCAGGAAGTACTAGAGTGGTAGTCCAGGAAAAGACCCTTGTGATGCTTGTGATGCTTGTGATGCTTGTAATGCTTATGACGATTGATGAGTTGTGCCTGTGAAGGGTAGTAGCAGGAAGTACTGACTTGACAGTCCAGGAAAATACCCTCAAGTGTATGCTATGAATGTACGGTTAAGTCTAGGGATGGAAAATGAGTTCTGTCGCTAACGCGAGGCGTGGCTCCAATCTAACCGATAAATGTAAAGCCAGCCCCGTGAGAACGGTCTGGCTATGTATGAGCTTGATAAACTATTACGGCTTTATGCCAAACAGGTAAGGTGAAACCGACCCGTACCTTTTCTTAGCCGCAAGTACGCTGTACTCGGTGATGACAAGACGATTTGAGCAACGGGAGGTGGTTGATCCGACCTGCGTTATGTCCGTCCGACTTGAAGACCTGAAAGTGCGGTCTGTTGGAGCGCATAGCGAGAGTCTTAGGCCTGCGCGCCACGACACCATGGGGGGCTACGGGCCAATCTCGGGTCATTAAGACTAAAGTCTCCGACTGCACGCCATGGAGAAAATGCTCAACTTTTACCCTGGGTTTCGGCCCTGACACGGTGATGGAACCCTGGTTCGCCGGTCCACCAAGAATGTGTCCTGAGTACACGGATCGTCAGGCCGCGTGGCTGACGGTTGTGATGGAATGTTTGTGCGTGAGTGCACAATATGTGATGTTTATATATCTGCATATGAATTGTTATGTCTGCAGGGAAGGAATATCACTGCCCCGAGAAAGGGGTAGGGTTATTATAAATTGTTCAGCTGAATGCTGACCGTTACCTTGTTTGACACCGTTGGGTGGGCTGTCCTTGTACAGGTGCTGGAGAACCGAGCGGGACGTTTAAATGCTGAAATCCCTGCTGCTGCTGCTGTTGCTACTAGCCCTTGAAGGCTAAAATGAAAATATTATATTTTGTTCATGTGTGGCCGGCCTGCGTGCCGATGTTTGAAAGCCACTTTTGTAAAGAGCAACTGTAAGGCCCTAAGGCCAAATAACATGTATTTGATACATTCCTATATAAATGTGGGTGTTTATATTAATGGACATTCATGGTTGGAGTTCAGTTTTATGTTAACAGCTTCCGCTAGAATGCTATGAGTTAGGATGCACAACTTTGATATCAACCCGTGACTTCCCCGCTTGTTTTGTGGCATATGATTTGGGGCCCCGGCCGGACCTTCTATTATATGCTATATGAACAGATGGAGTCGTTACAGAAGCTTTAGTGATTATCAAAGGTTCGAACAGCGACGGGTGTGAACACCCTCAAGAAAGACGTCCGACGACATCTGCGGATAAGAAATGCTAGTGTGGAGTTGTAATATTCAAGTGTGGGTAGTGTTGAGGTGTTGAGTTTTAACTCAAGAAGTTGTGTTTGTAGCCTTGTTATCTTTTGTTTGTTTTAATAAAAAATTTATTTGCTCCGCTTTATTTTGTGTTGTGCCCACTGTAAACGCTTCCAACAGTAGTATCAGAGCGAGGTTGCGAAACTTGGAAGTCGCTTCGAAAATATGAAGACTTGAAGTGATGGAGATGGTGAATGCTATGTCGGGTCAAGTTCCCAAGTTGACGAAGACGAACTATGGGAACTGGAGTATCCAAATGAGAGTGTTGCTTGCCTCAAAGGAGTTATGAGAGATCGTGAAAAATGGATATGAAGAGCTAGCAGCTGAAGCAGAGTTGACGATGACTAACGCCCAGAAGACGACGCTATTAGAAGCAAGAAAGAGTGACAAAGAAGGCTTTCTTCTTACTATAGCAAGGAATTGATGAAGCAACTTTTGAGAAGATCTCGGATGCTAAAACTTCTAAAGAGGCATGAGAGACCTTATAACGCTCTTTGCAAGGAGTTGACAAAACAAAGAAGGTAAAGTTGCATTCTCTCCAAGCAGAGTATGAAGTTATCAAGATGCAAAACTCTGAGAAAGGTGGTGACTATGTGACTCGTCTGCGGACACTTGCAAACGAAATGAAGCACAACGGAGAGACGATTGATGACGTGAGTTTCATGGAGAAACTTCTGCGATCGATGTCAAAAAAGTTTAACTATATAGTGGTAGTGATAGAAGAGTCGAAGGATCTCACTCAGATGTCTATCGATGAACTCATAAGCTCCCTGCAAGCTCATGAATATTGCATGCTACAAGATGAAGAGTCAAGTGGCTTAGAGAAAACACTTCAAACTCAACTGAATTTTGGAGATAGTTCAGGAAGAGGAGGTGGTAAACGAGGTCGAGGCTACCGAGACAGAGGTAGAGGTAGAAAAGGAGGAAAAGATCAGGAAATAAATCAGAACTTCTAGAAAGATGAGCAACCTCAAGCAAGAGGGCAGGAAGGCAGAGGAAGAGGCCGAAGAAGAGGCCGCGGAGGAATGACCCAAGTCCAATGTTGTAACTGTAATAGGTTTGGGCACATGAGTTATGACTGCAAACTTCCGAGGAGGAAAGAGGAGACCAACCACTATGCTGAACCAAGCAACATTGGTGGTGATCCTATGATGTTCTTGACTTATAGAGGAGCTGAAGATGGTAGAAATAAAGTCTGGTACTTGGACACAGCAGCGAGCAACCATATGTGTAGTGAGGAGTTGTTCACTAACCTTGAACCAAGTGCTGGTGAGGTTAGCTTTGGAGTTGCTTCGAAGATCTTTGTAAAAGGCAAATGGTTGATAGTCGTCGCCCAAAATGGTGAGAAGGTGCATCTCAATGATGTGTTCTATGTTCCCGGCTTGAAAAGTAACATTTTAAGCCTTGGACAGTTGGTGGAGAAAGACTATTGTACTCAGTTGAAGGATGGTTCGTTGACTATGCAGAACCATCAAAGAAAAGTGGTGGTGAAAGTAAAGATGATGACAAATCACTTTACGTTGAAGATGGATGTCATGGGAGATTGTTGGTGTAAATTTTTTTTTTGAGGATTGACCGAAGTCAATGGCGGGATTATATATATCTTATATATACAAAATAATATAGATATTTGGAGGCACACCATCCATTCAATTTAAGCGGCCATTAGATTTTCTTAAGAACTAATATCATCACTTGAAATAGTAGGAGAGAGGGGGAAGAGAGAGAAGAGGGAGGGGAGAGGAATAGGCAGAAATGGCTTAAGAAAGAGAGGGAGAGAGGGAGAGGAATATGGAGAGAGAGAGGGGGTAAAATAAATTTTTAAAGTCAAAAGGTACATTTTTTTAAAAAATAAAAATTGTAATCTTAATTTATATTTTTACGGTCATTTTGAGTACTCATATATATATGTTGCGGGCTCAGCCCGCAGACGCATCGAGCACAGGCAAAGTCCGTGCGGAGACAGACGAAGCCTGCCTGGATGCGGCCGAAGGTTTTCCGAGAGCATCGAGCACGAGCGTAGCCCGTCGGGAGCGGACGAAGCCATCCGGGGGAGGGCTTTGCCCCCGCTTGAATGTCAAGCGGGCGAAGCCCACAACGCTGCAACGAGAACGGGCGAAGCGCGTTCGAAGATGCTAGTGTTTGTATATATATATATATAAATACATTAATATATTTTATATAAAAGTGAAACGTGCGGAGGCGTGAATGATGGGATGGAAGCCTGCATTAATTGGTGGGCCACGTGTTCATTTCTGTTTGGATGGCTCTGCCTATAAATAATGCGGAAGCCTTGTATGGTAAAAACACTGAAGCAAATAAGAAGGGTTGTGGTCTCCTATTTCTAACCGTCGGCCCATGAAGCGGTAGCAGGCGGAAGTTTTAAGAAAGTTGTGTATTGCTTCTTACGAACAGCTTCTTGCGGACACCTCCAGTAGTAGGCGCGCTGCAAGCTGTTTTGTTGAGGGTGCAGGCGAATAGTAATCGCATGAAGGGGTGGTGATCAAGTTGAAAAGCTGAACTGTAACCGCATGTAAAGTTCTGGGAACTGAAGCTTTGGTGATTATCAAAGGTTCGATCAGCAACGGGTGTGAACACCCTCAAGACAGGAGTCTGACGACATCTGCGGATAAGAAGTGCTAGTGTGGAGTTGTAATATTCAAGTGTGGGTAGTGTTGAGGTGTTGAGTTGTAACTCAAGGAGTTGTGTTTGTAGCCTTATTATCTTTTGTTTGTTTTAATAAAGAACTTATTTGCTACACTTTATTTTGTGTTGTGCGAACTGTAAACGCTTTCAGCAATATTATACACCATCTGTAACATCCATAATTTTGACGCTATGATTCAATTTGTGTGCAAGACCCGGTCGCGACCGTAATTGATTAAATAATCATTACGTCAAGGTATGTCGTTATAATTATTTTAGTTGAACAATAATAAAACTTATGCGTTGGCATTACTACTATGCTTCTACGGGTTCCAGTGCAAGATTAAAACTCAGTTTATTTAGAGCCGAGAGGAGTATTGTGGCATTTTAGAAGTGGTGTTCAAATATTAATTTCTCCTTCTAAGGGGTGTGAAAGGGGCGGTTCATTACATAGCAGTGTGATAACCGCACCTTCCTGATAATTTAAAACCCGCCCCCCGTAAACTTAAATCCCGTAAACCATGCTCACGGGAGAAAACCGCAAGCCCGATCCCGGGCGTTCCATCTCCCGCAAGCGCCGAACCGCGACACCGCCGCATCCCGCTGCCTTTCCGCCGTCCGTTCCCCCCCCCCCCCCCCCCATTCCTCACCGCAAGCTCTTCCTCCTTCCTCTACGGGGCCCGGTGAGTGCTCTCCTTCATCCCTTGGCCGTGGAAGAACCGGTTTCAACCCTAACCAGTGGAAACAAGAGTGCCGAAGTTCGTTTTGGTTCCGGTGAGTTTTGTTCTTCTCTAGTCTTCATTTCTTCGTGGAAATCCTTCTAGTTGGAGGTTTATTCTATACTAATTTCTCAATTTTTTATTGCCCCAGTTAGGGTTTGGAGTTTGTTATCCACCGCGAATTTGGAGTTGGTTGTGAGCCTTAATCACTCCCACGTAGAGGTACTACACTATGTTGGTTCCTCTTTTGTTTAGCCTAGCCGTTTGTGAGATTTTTTCCATCGAAAACCCTTAAGGGAAAATATTTATTTTAGGTGTTGCTTGGATTTGCAGATTTTTGGTGGCCTCGAGACAAGGCTTCAGAAGTCCGCAGTAGTCAGATTTCCTTTAGAAGAGAAAATGTCGCTGCACCGAGTGTACGAGCGCCGCACCACCACTGTAAGGAATCCTAATTCATTTTAGTTAGATATATCAAGAAATTTTTTTATGCACACACGTGAAAATTTTGTACGAGCATCATAGTCAAGCACATAAAAGTGTTGTGGTAGGAAAAAGGTCGCAGAATTAGTTGTAATGTAAACCCTTTTCCAAGACCCTAATAGCCAGATCATCTTTTGCTAGCGTTAGGTACGAAACCTTACACGTTTACGCAAGTGTGAGAATTTATCTAAATTAGGGCGTGAACGTCCCTTCTAGTCGACCATAAGAAAAGCAAGGGTCGCTCAGTAGTACACTTAAGAGAAGTCTCAAACAGGGTAGAATTAGACCAAAGAGGGTCAGTAAGCACACAAAAGTCTTCTTGTGCAAAGTAGAGGCGCACTACCTTTCTCTTGGGGTATATGAAATCCCATGAGTTGTAGAGTCTCGTGAGTTGACTCCCCTTTGAGACAGTTTGTAGATTCGAGACCGTGTCCGCGCAGCACCAGAACAATTGAGCTCGTCAGATGGTCTCAGGTCGTCAGATTTCAGTTGCGCGTTAGGAGATACTCTGCCTGGAGTCTTTAAAGTAGAAGTGCAGGATAGAAGCTAACAAGAACCCAAGCATAGACTTGACGTGAGACAACACACTATATAGTGAACGTCGGGGCTTGGGTAGTTGTGTTAAAAGTTCATGAATGTAGAATAAGTAGGTCTATTGACCAGGAAGCAATGTAAACGCATGCATGTCATCTAGCATAAATATTTTAAGAACAAAATAATTTTTTTTCAAAGAGCATACATTTATCATTTAAGAAAAAGTTTTTAGTGTCACTAGGAGGAATTATTTTTCCTTACTCTGATCCATCATGGGCAATATTTTTACAGGTGACCCAGGTGGGAAACTACGCCTAGGATGAGTATCATTGCGGTGTCAGTTTGTAGTTGTTTTCACTTTTTAGTTCTCTTTATTTCAGTATACACCTGTAATCTTGGATATTGTATTTGGCTAATGTTTGGAAGATCGTGTATCAGACTTATTATGTTACTTCGGGTTTTCAGTACTTTCATCTTAATTCGTGTTTAGTGGCTCTGTGAATCCAGATTTCAGGTATGTGGTTACCCTTAGTTTACTTTCTTAGCTTCCATTGTAAGTTTTAAATTCTTAGTAGTCGTTGCTTCTTTTTACCTGTTGTGTACTAGTTTTGATATTGTTTCTAAGTTCTCTTTATATCGCTGACCCGGCCGGATGACTGATTATTGAAAAATTGGGAAGGGGTGTTACACCCTCCCTAAAGAGAAATTAGTTGGCTATTTACATAGTGACTGTGGTGATATCAACAATTGGAAGACCACTTTTGGACATGTTTTTCTTATCAATTGGGAAGTCTTTTCTTGGTGTTCAAAAACAAACAAACAACAATTGCATTCTCCACATGTGATGCATAATATATTAAGGCAATAACATACACATGTCATACAATATGGTTAAAGAAGCTTCTAAACTAGCTACATTAGTCTCAAGAAGGTATGACTTGTTGGAAACGAAGTCCAACATGACTATCATATATGCGATAATAAACCAGTTATTCTACTTGCAAAAAAATCGGTGTGACATTGATGCAGTAAACATATTGTTTTGAAATATCTTTTCATCTGAAGAATAAAGTTGTGAAGTTTCTTTGTTGTAAAACTGAAGAGCAGAGTGCAGATATTTTTATCAAGCTTGTAAAGATTGATGTGTTAACAATTGCAAGATCAAACTCGACGCTCGTAGCGGTGGCCAGATCGGATGATTGTGAGCTTGCGGGAGGTAGAAACTAATTAAGACGGTGGAGGTTACATGGTACGAAGCACTGTGCATGCATGGCTAGTTCGGTGAAGGTAGGCTAGAGAAGGTGCTGAGCAGGAATCTTCACGCTAGCATTGACACATGGCAGGAATTGGAAATCAATTAAGAAAATAAAAAATATAAAGATACTGGGACAAGTGGTAGCAGCTTATTGGTCCTATATGGCTATAAATAATTAAGGCCGCATTTGGTGCAGCTTATTTGCTCCCGTGAGATTGGACAAAATTGTCGTCATATCAAAATCTCATGTTGCAAACTAGTTTCTTTTTTTTATAACAACAGTAATATTTGTCATATCAAACATAAATTCTATGACAATGACGTTTTAATCCAAGCTCACTGAAGCAAATAAACCGCGATAAGCAAAATGAGGGGAAAATAGCAAGTACTACTATGAATTTTATTACATCAAAAAAGTTGCTTGTACAAAAGAGGAGCCTCGTCTAAGTATTTATATACCTCCTAGCAATACATTTTTTTCATAAAATATTACAAATTGCACTAACATATAATTAATGATGGTTTTATTTCCCATACATTATCAAAATCTTGCAAATTTATTGCGGTTCATCTGGTTTCAAAGTCGGGTTCACAAGTTTCAGGCTATTTCAATAAAATAAACAGGCGCTGCTATCTGCACCGCAGTTTTGGCTATTCGCACCGCAGTTTCTCATAATTTTCCTTGTCTTTTGAAAATACGTTTTGTACATGCATTTTTAGGAGAAGTGTTCAACGCGAAAGTTGTAGATCTCGACGATATCTACAACTTTCGCGTTGAACACTTTCCTAAAAACGTATGTACAAAGTGTATTTCCAAAAGACGCGAAATCAAGTACGCCTTGTACATGCATTTTTAGGAAAATTGTTCAACACAAAAGTTGTAGATCTCGTCGAGATCTACAACTTTCGTGTTGAACACTTCTCCTAAAAATGCATGTACAATACGTATTTTCAAAAAACAAAACAAAAAATTAGGAGAAAGTGCGGTGCGAATAGCTAAAACTGCGGTGCGGATAGCAGCGCCGAATGCATGAGATTAGAGTTGGTGGGGAGGAAGGGGAAAGGATTGGATCATGTGCAAGAAGATCGTTGAAGTTGCGAACTCTAATAATAGGAAGCTGCGACTTGAGAATAACTAGTCGGAGAGAGATTGGAGAGCTCGGGAAAATTTCTTGCCGAGAAGTCGTAGCTAGTGCCTCTAGTTTTGCTGAGCTGCTTGCACATTTTTTTTGTAAAATGAGAGTATGAACATATCCTTGTGTGGTGTTGAGAAATCTTGTATTTGTTAATTTGTTTACAAGATAAATAAAATTTTTGTTTCTTGCTTGATTCATTTTATGTAAATAGTTACATTACAATATAATAGTGGGAAAATTTTATTATAAATATCATGATTCAAAGGATGATAAATTAAAAGAAAAAACTCGGTTGGTTTATATATAATACCTATTTATTTAGAATAAAAACATCAATAAGGATATCCATCGTAAAAAAGGGAAGCTTGGTGCACAAAGCATCCTAGCATAGCAAGGGTTTAGGGAAGGGTCCCATCACAAGAAACTGATTAGAGGTCTAATATAAAACTAATTAGAATTCAATTCTAAATATTTTCCAAAGTCAAATTGAAGTAATTCACAATATGTATTTTTAATTTCATATTTTTCTCTTTCATATTTAAAAAAAAATAAAATATATCTATACTATATTAAAAGGAAAAAACACCCTTTAGTTAAACATTAGCTTTCCGATTTTGATCCTTTTTATTAAAAAATTTCCAATTTCTAAAATATATGTTTTTCTTTTATTTTAAAAAATGTGGTCTCATATAGACAAAGTCCTCTAACTACAATAACAAAATATGTTCTCCCCGTCGCTTGCAAATTCCCGTGTACAACAAAAAAATGAGCGACGAGCGTAGTATGTCACTCAGGGGTTTGCGAGCGGCCGAAGCGTTGTTACGCGCTCCGGGACAATGTCGTGGCCGGAATAATGTCGCGTGGAGGTAATGTCGCGGTCAGTGACGGAGCCAGAAAATAATGTCAGGGTGGGCAGACTCATTTCATAATGTAGTTTAAAAAATTAACTTACATTATTCAAATAACTGTATTAATACAAAAAAATAACATATGAATATTTAAGAATATTTCAACTAAATTAAAATTAAAAACACATAACATTACCTTTCATAGTTGACCACGTCGACTTTTCATATTTTGAAAGCGTTTGATGATAGTCTCATTATCAATACTTTTGAATATATCTCTTTTAATATATGTAAGCAAGCAATCATTCATCATTGAGTCTCTCATCCGATTACGCAGACGGTTTTTCACGATATTCATTGCAGAAAATGCCCTCTCAACTGTAGTTGTTGCAACTGGTAAAACCAATGATAATTTCAGGAGCAAATAAACCAAGTGATATAAAATATCCTTCTTTTTCTCAACCATCTTTATTGCAAGATCACCAATTTCATTTACTTGTGCAAAATCACTATCAGCCCGAACATAATAAACATAAGTTTCCAACTGACAAATCAGTTACATAATATGTAAATTTGAAAATTCAGATGGATAAAACTCAGCAAGTCGTCTTAATTTTTGCTTATCAAATGCAGAAAATGAATTATTCGGACTCAAACATGCAACACAAAGAAGTAGTTCTGTATTTCTCTCCATAAATCGGGTATTCAATTCTTGAAGCTGCATATCTATCACATTGTAAAATATCTCAACTCGATAATGATGTAAATTTGTCATTTCTTGAACCCTTCTTCTTGATCGGCCTCTTGCAACATATAAAGTATTCATATCTGGAATACTAATTTTGTAATTATTATAGAATAAAGAAACTTCATCAAATAATTCTGTCCAACCTTTATCTCATTTATCGTACAACCTTTGTTTAGAAATTTGCACTAAATGCATGGCATTACAAATATCTTGGTCTTTACATTGCAATGCTTGTGATAGAATATTTGTTATTCCCATTATATCTCTCATCAAAAATAAAACAATTATGAAATCAAATGATTGTAGTGAATCTAGTAATGAAAAGGTCGTTGCTTTATGATCAGAACTTGAATGTGGATCTTTTTCAACAATCTCGAGAACATCGATAATGGAGGAAAACATCACAATTATGTTAAGCAATGAACCATAATGTGATCCCCACCTAGTATCACCTGATATTTTTAAAGCCCTTTCTTGGTTTAAACCAGTACCACTTAAAAGTTTACCTTTTTGCAAACCTTCAACAATCTTAGCAAATTGAGACTCACGTAAAAGTTCTTGACGCTTACATGAGACATTGATTATATTGGTCAAAGTGACAGCCAATTCAAAAAGCCAAGCAACTTGAACATGATTTTTTGCAACTGCTACTAACGATAATTGAAGTTGATGTGCAAAACAATGAACATAAAATGCAGATGGGTTCTCTTTCATAATTAGAGCTTTAAGTCCATTAAACTCCCCTCGCATATTACTTACACCATCATATCCTTGTCCTCGTAATTTAGAAATGCTAAATCCATGATATAAAAAAAATTCTTCTAATGCTGCTTTAAGAGAATGAGCTGATGTATCCATTACATGCATAATTCCAAGAAAGCGTTCAATTATCTGCCCTTCACTGTTAACATAGCGCAAAACAATAGCCATTTGCTCTTTAGTAGATATATCTCGTGACTCATCTATCAGTATAGAAAAAAAGCATCTCCAATATCCATTTTAATACAATTTATTGTCTTAACTGCCATTGCATTGATAATATCTTTTTGAATTTCCGGAGCAGTTAACTTGTTATTTTCTGGCGCGTTATGCAAAATCACTTTTTTCACCTCTTCATTATGATCTCCAAGAAATCTTAAAAGCTCGAGAAAATTTCCTCGATTTGTTGAAGAATCTGATTCATCATTACCACGTAATGCTAAGCCCTGTTGTATTAAAAATCGAATGCAATCAACTGATGCAGTTAGACGTGTTTTATGCTCTTGTCTAGCGAGATCCGATTGTTTATGAAACTGGACCTCAATATGCTGACCTGATTTCATTAAGTTAGTGCACATCACTGCAGCCTGATTGTGAATACTATTGGGACCCCCAACATGTTCTCGAAGTCTACTTAAACCATCTTTCCAATTTCTAAAGCCGTCAACAGTAAATGAATCTCCCCCTGATTGTTGTCTCATTTCAGGCTTAAAAAGATAACAAAATATACAAAATGCCGCGTCTTTTGCTATGTTATATTCCAACCAAGAAGGAAATTGCTCAAACCATGCATAATTGAATCTTCTAGGTGTATTCTCAAATATTGTCTATGAAAATTGATGATGTCGTGGTTGACATGGCACTTTCAATAGATATTTTCTTCTAATTTCATCTCTATCATTAACATTATAATCTGATAATCTAACTCGTAACCCTGGATCGACTATTATGTTGTCCAGATTAGTTTCAATCAAACCCCTATTTGAATTTGATTCCAAATAATCTTGACAAATTCGTTTTTTCTTAAGATCTGATTCAAAAATTGGAAGTTTCTTAAAAAAACTTATCAATCTTTGTAATTAAAAAACTCCTTTCAGTGTGCTCGTTGTGATCGGATTCTCTATACAATGACCATAGCCCGTAACAATTAGCTCAAACGTCTACAAAACGAAAATGATGGGCAAGACAGAAACACTTACCCAAACGAAGGTTCGCTAAGCCTCTTTAGATCTCCCAAGGGCTATAAAACCAATGTTCGATCAAGCGAAAGGGACTCACACGATCCGAATGAGTGATGTTGTACCAAAAGAGAACCACCCAAAATAAACATTTCGCAAGGGGGTGATCTCTCCCAACAAAGAACAACGAGATTCACCAAGCCTTCTCGAGCGTATTTTTTTTAAAACAAAAAATTAACGCCACAAAAAATCAACACAAACATAGACAAATTGCACAAGAGGAAAGTGGAGGAACGTCGTTACCTCAACCAAGAGATTATGGGCGTCGCACAACAATCAAACAAATTTCTCCTGCAGAAAGATCTGGACCGTTCGTCAGCTACAATTTCACTCCAATTTATGCAAAGTAGGGTTATACGATTACCTGTCCAGTGACCTGTTCAAGCTTCTAGTAGTTGTTATTTGTAGAAAAAGGCTGAATTGGGGAGTGGTTCTATTTGATAAGATCAAGGAAATTCTAAATTCTCTGAACTTTGGATGGATTCTTATATTATATATAAATCAAGTTAACAAGGATGGGTTTGATATGTCCTCTGGAATACCCATATATCATCTGAAGAAGATAGATTCCTCCATCTTTAGTAGATAAGAGAGAAGGATTCCCAAGCTAGGTGGAATGAGAGAAGCTGTTGTAGAGGAAGAGATCTTTTATGATGAAATAATTCCATCTCCAGACCCCGATGAAGCACATGTGAACTTTGGTGCAGCTGTTGAGGAGGAGAACCTCACTCCAGTGAATGTTGAAAGTCTGCTAGACATTTCTGATCAAGTCCCAATCAGTGTTGATGTTACAGAGACAGTGGTTCTAGAAGAGGTCAGGCTGATGTTTTTCGAGAAGTTATTGCTGCTGATATGGTTGATTAAAGGGTTCTTGGTGAAAATGAATCTGCTACAGAGGCTGAGGGGGAGCTATTAGCACACTCTTCCTAAGAGGACCTAAGAGAAGTTAAGAGTTCTTATTGAGGGGAAGACGACGGATGTGCTCCATAAGGTAGTTCTTAATGTTGAGTATGTTCCTTCTGGAGAGTTTCAAGAAGAAGTAATTACTGTGTTTTATGAAAACGGAAGAGAAGCAGTAATGACTCTATATGCCCAAGAGCCTATAGTGGAAGGCTTGCAATAAGAGGACCATAGCTCATAGAGAGATTGTGGTGAGGGGATATGGATATGCCTCCTGCCCAAGACCCACTGAATCTAGGGGGAGCTGATTCAAGTAGCCAAGAAACTAATGTCATAGTAGAAATTCTAAGATTTTAGGGTGAGTATGCCCCTCCTACTGAAAATCCATTATTAAAGTCCATAAAGGGCATGCTAGCCAAGAAAAAAAGAATACTTTGACTCCTCTCTGAAGCAAATTGTTGCCAGAGTGGTAGAAGTAGAGAAAGATCTATCTTATGGCCTAATTCAAGTAAATTACAACCTAGATAAACTGCAAACCTCTCTGATTGAATGGTTAACCCAAGGGGGTAAGGCTATCGACCATTCGATAAAGAGCATTGGTCGAGTATACAACAAAACAACATAGCTTTCTAAATCTCATGATGCCATGATCCATTCCCATGATGCTAGCAACAAGTTAGAGAACATCTCATCAAGATCCCTATACATGATGTGGGACTAAAGAAGAGAAAAGAAGAAAACTAAAAAATGGGCTCCAACATGGGCCTCTTTACATGGGCTTTTCCAACAAGTTCAAAATTACTTTTCTGTTCTTGGTGGTGATCGTAATTATTGTCGTGCCAAAAAATACATTTTATGTTGGCATTTTTATTCAAACTCACCGGAGGAAAACCGGCGTGCCAAACGGAGCCGAAGAGCGTAGTGGATAATGAATCACTTGTCAAATCGGCCAGGTCAATACGTATTTGCTGTTTCATAACCAAATTAATTTATTAAAATATTGAATTAAATTGAACAAATGTTTATGTTCATCACATATTACAACTCTAAGTTGTTAGTTACCATGAAAATCAGGCTGAAATTTTGTTCCCATTTATGTGTTATCTTTACGACATTTCTAGTTTTCTATTGCATATTTTTTTGTGTAGCGGCTATTCTTTCCTGCTCTCGACATCTACAAGTTGGCTCTTTCATTAGAAACCATATTGTTGGATTCGTGCTGGTGACATCCTGTGAGTTTAGGATATGGCTCTTCTTTATTTACTTGCCTGAGTTATTTTGATTCCTTTCACTTCAACAGAACGAGACTTATTGGCCACTATTGCCTCCCTTGCCTTCATATGGATATGGAAGGGAGCATAAAGAAATCATTCAAGTGTACTCTCTCCCCGTTCAGTTTTACTACCACCAGGCCCTTTCCTTCCAAAGAAATCTTCGAAGCATCCCCGAAACTCACTTCACCCCCACTGGGTTCAAGGTTAGAGAACATCTCCTTATCTCCACACATGTGGTTGCTCGCCCCTGTGTCCAGGTACCACACTTCATTCCTTCCTTCTTCCACACCTCGGTAGGTTAAGAACATCATTGGGTCTCCACCCCCAACGTTGTTCCCATTGTTCCTAGCCTCCGCATAATGGTTGGCTTCTTCTCTCTTCCTGGGAGCCCAGCAGTCATAGCTCATATGCCCAAATTTGTTACAGTTGTAACACTGTACTTGGGACATATCTCCTCGGCCTCTTCCTCTTCCTCTTCCTTCTTGCCAACCTCCTTGGGGTCGCTCCGCCTCTCTTTGGAAACCTTGGTTCCTTCCTTGATCTCTACCTCCTCTTCTACCTCGGCCTCTGCCTTGGTGACCTCGGCCACGCTGGCCGCCTCCTCTTCCGGAGCTCTCTCCGAAATTCAGCTGGTTCTGGAGTGCTTTTCCCAAGCCACTCACTTCTTCATCATCCTGCTGCATTCTGTACTCATGAGCTTGCAATGAGCCTACAAGCTCATCTACGGTCATCTGGGTGAGGTCCTTCGACTCTTCGATTGCCACCACCACGTGTCGGAACTTCCTTGACATGGCCCTCAGGAGCTTCTCCATGAGACTCACATCATCTATCGTCTCTCCATTTCTCTTCATCTAGTTTGTGAGCGTCCGCAGACGGGTCACAAAGTCTCCGACCTTCTCCGTGGCCTGCATCCTCAACATTTCATACTCGCCCCGAAGGGACTGCAGCTTCACTTTCTTCGCCTTGTCTACTCCCTGCATGGAGCGTTGCAACACCTCCCATGCTTCTTTTGAGCTCACAGCTTCTGAGATCTTCTCAAACGTAGCTTCATCGACTCCTTGGTATAACGTGAACACTGCCTTCTTATCTTTCTTTCTTGCTTCCCTCAATGTCGTCTTCTGGGCGTTGGTCAACGCCGCTTCTGCTTCGGCAGTAAGCTCTTCATACCCGTCCTCAACGATCTCCCATAACTCCTTCGATGCTAGTAGCACTTTCATCTGAATGCTCCAATTACCGTAATTGGTCTTTGTCAACTTGGGGACTTGCCCCGGCATGGCTCCTCCAAACTCCATCCCGACTTGTCACTTAACTTTCTGAGCCAACTCCCAGGGGATCCAACCTGGCTCTGATACCACGTGTTGGAAACGATAGCACGCCCACACTTCCCAGGACACCTTGACAAACACCCACGTATAATTCCAATTCCCAAGCCAACACCACCTTTAAAACCGGCGGGAACAATTATTGCCGAGAAGGCTACCCATAGAGATCCTCCTCATCGAAAAACACCCCGGCGAGACGCAACGTCTACAGCGTGCTTCTCCACGAGCTCCACACTTACACGGCGAGATTGTTACCACTCCGACGAGTTGATGATGGCGAGCTCCAGCGAGCTATAGTATAGGGTGGCGAGATGTCCCCGGCGAGTGCTTCCAGGCGAGATGGTCACGGCTACCCAGCGAGCTGCTCCGGCGAGATCACCCCTTAGCGCGAGCTGCAAGACCCGGGCGAAATCTCCTAACCGCGAGAACAACTATGCCGAGGTTGCGGCACTCCCGGCGAGTACAATGGGCGAGAGAAAAAAAACAGTATTTCCTGCGGGAAATACGATGCGGGAGGCCTTTAGAATCTCTCTCTATTTCTCTCTATCTCTCTCTAAATATCTAAAACCAACAAGTGGGAAAACAACTCCCTTTTTTTAACAATTTTTCTATCTCACTTTTTTTCAAATAGAAAAACTACAAGCCTTTATATAGGCTACTCCAACCAACAAAGTTGCGACACTTGGCATGCACAATAAATGCCAATCACATCACCCTCTCTCTCTACTAAAATAAACATAAAACATACAAATATAAAGATAAATATATTTATATGTGAGATGTTGACCAAGTCAACTCTAATTCTAACAATATTTTTATTGAGATTCTTTTACCAAATAAATATTCTATTTATTATCATGTCTTATCTTGTAATTTATTTATTTCTATTTAATAGCAAATAAATAAATTTATTTAAAAATGTACGTTTGGCGATGAAAAAAATAGTTGTCACTAAAAACGTATATTTAGTGACAAAAATTATTGGTCACTAAAAATATACATTTAGTGATGAAAAATAGTTGTCACAAAAATTGTACATTTAGTAACGAAAATTAATGGTCACTAAAAATATACATTTAGTAATGAAAATTATTTGTCACTAAAAATATACATTTTGTGATGAAAATTGATTTGGTCACTAAATATATTTTGTGATGCCCATTTTGCAACCACCTTGCGACGGACCAAATTTGATTGCTAAATGTCTACAGTGACCAAACCGTAATATTTTGTGACCAAAAAATTCGTCACTAAATGTCAATTTTCTTGTAGTGAAGATAGGCTAGAGAAGGTGCTGAGCTGGAATCTTCAAGCTAGCATTGACACATGGCAGGAATTGGAAATCAATTAAGAAAATAAAAAATATAAAGATACTGGGACAAGTGGTAGCAGCTTATTGGTCCTATATGGCTATAAATAATTAAGGCCGCGTTTGGTGCAGCTTATTTGCTCCGATGAGATTGGACAAAATTATCGTCATATCAAAATCTCATGTTGCAAACTAGTTTCTTTTTTTATAACAACAGTAATATTTGTCATATCAAACATACATTCTATGACAATAACGTTTTAAACCAAGCTTACTGAAACAAATAAACCGCGATAAGCAAAATGAGGGGAAAATAGCAAGTACAAAAGAGGAGCCTCGTCTAAGTATTTATATACCTCCTAGCAATACATTTTTTTCATAAAATATTACAAATTGCACTAACATATAATTAATGATGGTTTCATTTCCCATACATTATCAAAGATCTTGCAAATTTATTGCGGTTCATCTGGTTTCAAAGTCGGGTTCACAAGTTCCAGGCTATTTCAATAAAATAAACAGGCGCTGCTATCCGCACCGCAGTTTTGGCTATTCGCACCGTAGTTTCTCATAATTTTCCTTGTCTTTTGAAAATACGCTTTGTACATGCATTTTTAGGAGAAGTGTTCAACGCGAAAGTTGTAGATCTCGACGATATCTACAACTTTCGCGTTGAACACTTTTCCTAAAAAATGTATGTACAAAGTGTATTTCCAAAAGACACGAAATATGGACGCATTTCCCAAGTACGCCTTGTACATGCATTTTTAGGAAAATTGTCCAACACAAAAGTTGTAGATCTCGTCGAGATCTACAACTTTCGTGTTGAACACTTCTCCTAAAAATGCATGTACAATACATGTTTTCAAAAAAAACACAAAAAACTAGGAGAAAGTGCGGTGCGAATAGCCAAAACTGCGGTGCGGATAGCAGCGCCCATAAGCATGAATGCATGAGATTAGAGTTGGTGGGGAGGAAGGGGGAAGGATTGGATCATGTGCAAAAAGATCGTTGAAGTTGCGAACTCTAATAGGAAGCTTCGACTTGAGAATAACTAGTCAGAGAGAGATTGGAGAGCTCGGGAAAATTTCTTGCCGAGAAGTCGTAGCTAGTGCCTTTAGTTTTGCTGAGCTGCTTGCCCATTTTTTTTTGTAAAATGAGAGTTTGAACATGTCCTTGTGTGGTGTTGAGAAATCTTGTATTTGTTAATTTGTTTTCATGATAAATAAAATTTTTGTTTCTTGCTTGATTCATTTTATGTAAATAGTTACATTACAATATAATAGTGGCAAAATTTTATTATAAATATCATGATCCAAAGGATGATAAATTAAAAGAGAAAACTCGGTTGGTTTATATATAATACCTATTTATTTAGAATAAAAACATCATTAAGGATATCCATCGTAAAAAAAAGGAAGCTCTGTGCACAAAGCATCCTCGTATAGCGAAGGTTTAGGGAAGGGTCCCATCACAAGAAACTGATTCGAGGTCTAGTATAAAACTAATTAGAATTCAATTCTAAATATTTTCCAAAGTCAAATTGAAGTAATTCACAATATGTATTTTTAATTTCATATTTTTCTCTTTGGTATTTTAAAAATATAAAATATATCTATACAATATTAAAAGTAAAAAAACACCCTTTAGTTAAACATTAGCTTTCCGATTTTGATCCTTTTTATTAAAAAATTTCCAATTTCTAAAATTTATGTTTTTCTTTTATTTTAAAAAATGTGCTCTCATATAGACAAAGTCATCTAACTACAATAACAAAATGTGTTCTCTCCGTCGCTTGCAAATTCCCGTGTACAACAAAAAAAAGAGCGATGAGCGTATTATGCCACTCAGGGGTTTGCGAGCGGCCGGAGCGTTGTTACGCGCTCCGGGACAATGTCGTGGCCGGAATAATGTCGCGTGGAAGTACTGTCGCGGTTGGCCAGAAGGGCGGAGCCCCGTGCCTGTCGCAGTATACAAAGAAAAATAATCATATGCATTAAAGGTCTATTTACACTAAAACCCTAAAAGCCATTTACAATCCAAAAGTTCTATTTCATATTGTCTAAGTTCATCATGTGTTCTCCATTTTCAATCGAATGATTATTGTCTCTCAAACACTAAAAATCATATATATAAAAAAAACCCTGAGAAAGATGTCAATGATTTTTTGTTTTCTTAATTAAATCATATATATATATATATATATATCATTTGATGCGGCGTTTTTGCTCTGGTGACTTTGGACAAAATCATCACCTTCATAGAATGTATGTTTGGCATGATAAAAGTATTAAACGGTCCAACATGAACAAAAAAGGTAGGCCAAGATTACTCTCACATCGTCTATATATCCAGACGGTTCACTCGTGCTTATAATAAACACAGCCTTTTCAATATTTGACCCAGGTTTTGAAAAGAAAAATGAGTGTGGTGGATTAACATGGTATCAGAGCTAGGTAGGTTCACACTGAGGGAGCATGTTGGGGTGATCCAACATGAACAATAAAAGGTATATCGAGATTAATCTCACACCACCTACCCAGACGGTCAACTCGTGCTTATAATAGACACTGCCTCTCCAATCCTTGATTTAAGTTTTGAAATGAAAAATGAGTGTCGTGATTTAACAAACAATTATAACCGCCACAAAAAAAAATCTAAATTTAAACATAAAAGTGGATGGAGTTCCAATAAATAAGTTATAACTATATAAATGAATTAGGCAAAACCATCAAATCATTCCTTCAACTTTTGCCGCTTTATGAACTCAGTCCCTCAAGTCATAAAAGCAAGAAATCAGTCCTCACCTTTATCAAAATGCTGAAATCAGTCTTAGTTAACGGAAAATACTGACGGAGGGCAAACTTAATTGATGATCATAGGCTTAAAATTTAACAAAATAGCCTCATTTGATTTTAAAATTTTAAAATAATATCATATTAGTTGTGTTTTGACTGTCTGTTCTTGTAGGACAATGTCATCAGTAAGAAGCCATGCTTCGTCCGAACAACATTTCTTTATTCTTATTATGAAAAACAATTATCTTCATATAAGAAATTAAAGAAAACTATTTTTTTAAACTCAGTTTGGGAGCTGACATCATTGCATGTGAAATTTTTTATAGATAAAGTTTATCATGTTTATGCAGGAGTGGAGAGATCGGACCTCTAGGTTAATTATTTTTCTCATCTTCGTTTACTCACAACACACCCTTTATATTGGAGAAGCCTTAATCGCCTTGTGATATGGCCACACCTTGGTGAGCCTAAATTCCTTTTATTTTAAAATCTAAAAATTAAAACCCCAAACCATCAGAACCCTAAACCATCAAAATTGAAACCCTCAAATGGATGCAAATCTATGAATAAATGGAATAGAACTACTCACAGTGAATGAGTATGGACAGGAAGCCGCAGATCGCGAAATGGGGACAGCGCCACCAAGAGGGAGAGATTGTGAAATGGGGCAGCGCCAGGAGGGAGAGATCGTGAAATGGGGGCAACGCCGGGAGGGAGAGATAGCGAAATGGGGGCAGCGCCGGGAGGGAGAGATTGCGAAATGGGGGCAGCGCCGGGAGGGAGAGATGGCGAAATGGGGGCAACACCGGGAGGGAGAGACGGCGAAATGGGGGCAACACCACCGGGAGAGATAACGAAATGGGGCAGCGATAATAGAAATTATGAAATGGGGGCAGCGCCAGGAGGGAGAATGCAAAGTTTAGGTTCAGGTTATTCTTAAAATTAATGGTTTTTTACTCTTTTGCCCTCAAATATTTAACAGAAAAGTTATTTGGGACTGATATCAACTATAAAATAAAGAAGAGGGACTTATTTCAAACAAATAATAATTGTGGGACTGATTTCATAAAGCGGCAAAAGTTGAGGGACTGATTTGTTGATTTTGCCAATGAATTACAACATAAAGTTATTATCAAAGAGGTCCTTCTTGGGGAATATCCCATCATTAAAAAAAATGATAGAGCAACATCTACTAAACGCAGGCTAGAGTTCTACAGTTGAGGTTTCTATATGAGATGAGGCATGACCTCCAAGACTAATGTACTGGTATGAAATAAGAGTGTAGAATTATAAAAAATAATAAAAAAGGACAAAAATACCTTCTTCTTGTATGTATCTGTCTGCGTGCTGATTACATGATACTGTCAGAAAAAAATCATTCAACCAGAAAAAAGAGTCATCCCTGAGAATCGATATCCCTTCCAACTTCCAAGCGACATATATTTCTGTTACTTCAAACCCTAATTCAAATAATTAATTAATCATGTATATATATAGTTGGGAACTCACCTTTCTGTTCCTCACCATCTTCAAAGCTTCATCCATGTTTTGCTCAAGACCGCGCAGTTCCTTAATATCAAGTCCCTCCAGATCCTCTCCCGTCCTCTGACTTCTTCCAATGACATAGTAAACAAAAAACATAGAACCAAGCCGTCGTCAAAGTTTCGGGACAAATTAAACGAATATGAATAATTAAGAGTGCAACTTGGGTCGTTTCAAATCAGTTCTACCTAGACGGTTCACTCGTGCTTATAATAAGCACGAGTTGACCGTCTGGATAGGTGGTGTGAGATTAATCTTGATATACCTTTTATTGTTCATGTTGGATCGCCCCAACATGTTCCCTCAGTGTGAACCTACCTAGCTCTGATACCATGTTAATCCACTACACTCATTTTTCTTTTAAAAACCTGGGTCAAATTTTGAAAAGGCTGTGTTTATTATAAACACGAGTGAACCGTCTGAATATATGGATATATATTCAAGGAATAGAACCAGATCCAAACCGAAAAACTCACTTCGATTCCACTCACGTATCATAACATTTTTCATATAAACTTATGTATTAGTAAATATTTCGAACTACTATATTCATTTAAGAAAATACTAAACACAAAATATTCTTTTAAAGAAAATAATATGATCTAACAATTATATGTTTAAAAGAGCAAATAAATCATACATAATTTTCTTCAATTTTCGCTAACATATCATTAGAAAAACAAATAACTCATACAATATCATTAATTAATTTTTAAATACAACATTATTAAACTTATATTGAAAAGTCTATGAATTTATAGAAAAATGAAACTTTTTTACGTTTAACTTAACACAGACTATTTTAAAACACTCACGTATATTAAATGAAACAAAGACATAACGACTCATATTTTTTTATATTTAAATTCAATAACTCGATTCTCCAGAAAGTTCCACCCAAGTGTAACAACCGAGAACCGAACAGAGACAAATGAGAACCGGCCCGAACCGCTCGATTCAATTCTATTCCGATCCGATTCTCGGTTTTTCGATTATTTTTGCGCACCCTTAATCATACGATCATAATTAATTAGTTAATGGAATCATCAGATATGCACCTTACTTCCCTCCTCAGATTGCGGTTGATCTCCTTCAGATGATTCAGCGTATTCTGCATCTTCTGCTCGAATCCAATTAACAAAATTACAAACTCCTGCAGATCGATCTCGTCTTCTCCAAAATCGAAGATGAATAATAGTAGGAATTGAACAAAAAAAAAACAGTATTAGTAGATGCATCATATACTTGCCTCATACTGCGCCGTCCACAGGTTTATACCAGAGACCTGCTGGTATCGATCGAAGAGCTTCTTCGTTCTACAGAGATCTCCATCCCGAGCGAATCAGAGCAGCAGAAGTAACAAAAAACTGTTGGAGATTGCGAGGACTCACTCAGAGGAGGGGCTGCAGTATTCGGAGAACTTGCCGGTGCTGGAGAACATGACGAGCGACACCTCGGCGTCACATAGAACGGTGAGCTCCCTCGCCTTCTTCATGATCCCGGCCCTCCTCTTCGAATACGTAACCTGGCGGTTCGTCGGATTCTCAATCTTCTTTATCTCGATCTTCCCCCTGCCCATCTTCGATCTCCGCCGGAATTAATAACCCTAAACCGGTGGAACCGGGAGAAAGGAGAAGAGGAAATCGTCGAAGCTGGAAAAGCAATGGAGATGGGAGCTATAAAGGCCGGAAAGAAGAAAGCAGCGGCGGGGGCTTCCGTTTTCGGATGTCGCACGGAAAAGACATTGTTGCCGGAAATGGATGGCCGCTGCTCCACTAGCGAAAGTGCAGGTCGTACGATCCCGATTGCCATGTCTTGCCGCTTTAAGAATCTGTCAACTCTCTCTCTCTCTTTCTGATCGTCTTTTCTCTCTCTAGGGTTTGGTGTTGTAGCTGAGGCGGGCGAGAGGTAGGGGTGCGTGTGAGCTGTGAGACTGGCTCGGGGATTGGGGAAGGGAGGGTTGAATGCTGGCTTTCGCGTGGAGGGAGACGATTGGAGGAGGGTCGAGAGGGACTTAACGAGGATGAAGGGAAGCTGGCGACCGTAGCTAGTGGGGCCCACAACGGTGTGGTGGGACCGCATTAAAGAGGTTATATATGACAAAAACATGAAATGGTCAATTCTGTACTGGAAATAATTAATCTTGGGCCTAGAAATAAATATCTAGGAGTAGACATTTAAATTTTAATTTAGGATTCTGTTATTCTGTTATTCTGGTAGGAAACTATCAATCAGGATAGTTTCTCAATTGTGATAATGTATGGGGGCTGTTGTGTAAGGGCGGATTTAAGTGGTCGGCCGTGGCTACTTGCATGTCAAAAACGGTGGCAGTATGAGGGAGATCGAAACTGTTTTGGTAAGATGGAAGTGTTTAAAAAAAATTGGAGGAAAGAAGACGATATTTGCGCCCCCATTGTTGATATTTCTGGATCTGCCCCTAGCCTCGTGCCCTACGTGACATTATCCCGGATATGACATTGTCCCGACGAGACGCCGCTCCCGCCACTCGCAAACCCTTAAGTGTTATACTTCACTCGTCACTCATTTTTGTGGTGTGCACTCGGGGGGGGGGGGGGGGGGGGGGGGGGGGGGGGGGGTACATTTTTCTTTGTAGGTAGAGGGTTTTGTCTAATTAAATAAGATCCCATCTTTTAAAAATGATTGCGAGTCACTCGGTCTTTCCCCGATCCCGAGAATTAGACCGTCTTAACTCGCAGTTGTACCGGGTGTGCAAACAGTCAATGAAAAACGCTTCTCATATTTCACTGTGTAACACTGAAGCCCATCAAAACGATCAGGTTTGATCAACACTTCTCAGTCGTTTGATCGCACAGAGGAATCATGACCGCCCATCTAGATTTTCATAGGGCTCCTAAACCTAGGATACTATGGTGTTCTAAACCTAGGAATTTAATATGACTCTTACCTTATAGTATGAAATTACCAATTTACCCCCTTAACTATGAAAAAAAATCTCGGGATAAATGTGCTCATGGGTTTTTATTCCTTTTTAATCCCTTTTTATTTATTTTTAATTAAACAAAAAGTCAAAACAGCCACGGGGTGACAGGTCCCCGTTATACCTTCTTTTTTTTTCCTTTTTTTGGGTTTTTTTAATTAAAAAAAACTATGATTTTAAAATTTTAAATTTGCTGATAATAAATGTATATATCTTCATTTCATCATCTCTCGGGATGTCCGACTGGACCCACTTTCTTCAAAAAAATATGTAAGACTTCCCTCACGACACTCCCACCTCCACATTTCTCAATTTAAACATGGTTTTGGATTTTGTTTCTTCTAGCAGAAATTTACTCTTGTTGCAGGTCACTCGATTTTTTACCGATCCAAAGAATCAGACTTCCTAAGCTCATAACTGAACCAGGCGCGCAAACAGTTAATGAAAAACATCAGTAAATGACAAAAGACTTATTTTTGACGTGAAAAATCCGAAAAGAGTGTTGAGATTATATTAGCCAGCAGGACACGTGTGTGTGGGACCGCGTATTTGGCTTCCCCATTGCATTACAGGTCTGGGTGTTGACCCCGGTGGGCCCCCTTGTGGCGGAATATCCTCGCGGTCCTATGGTTGGGGTTAATCTCACACCGCCTGCAGACTTCTTCCCTTTGTGTTCATGTACCCCACCACCCTTCATCTCAATACCTGGGTTTTGAGATGAACTAATGGGTTGACGGGTTCTAACTTGGTATCAGAGCAGATTGTCCTACTGCGGGGGTGTGTTGAGATTATATTAGCCAGCAGGACACGTGTGCGTGAGACCGCGTATTTGGCTTCCCAATCGCGTTCCAGGTCTGGGTGTTGACCCCGGTGGGCCCCCTTGTGGCGGAATATCCCCGCGGTCCTGTGGTTGGGGTTAATCCCACACCGCCTGCAGACTTCTTCCCTTTGTGTTCATGTACCCTGCCACCCTTCATCTCAATACCTGGGTTTTGAGATGAACTAATAGGTTGGCGGGTTCTACCTGAGAGTGAAAAACCACATGGTCGGATCTGTTTCGGGCCAAAATCTAATATTTCGTTGGAGTTTATAAAAATTTAGATGATTCCTCGGAGGGTGACAAACCACCTCTCTGTTACAAGTACAAAGTATGAAAACAGTAGAAAAGAAACTAAATCCTCGGAGCCTCGATGAAAGTGCTCCGGCAGGGAAAATCGCTAAGTCCACAGAGACTCAATGGAATCTCTCTGGCAGGGAAAGTCGCTAAGTCCACGGAGGCTCGATGGAAGCACTCCTATTGAGTGATTGGGTCTGAGCTTTGATGGGAGCGCACCTGTGGGGAAGAACCCCACGCCTTGGAAACTTTGAAATACCTTTACACTAGAGAGGGAGCGAAGGAACGATCTAAGTCTTAAGTTTTCGCCGAGAAATCTCAGAGTCATCTCTAGCTACCTGAGTTGCTTGTCTTCAAATGAAGGTCTGAGAGCATATTTAAAATTTTTCGGAGGGATATGTCAGCAAATGCGCCAGGTCGAAATTCATGCTGGCAAATGGCATTGCTTCATTTCGGTCAGCTGGATTGCCAATTTTAGCAAAATGACGAAAGTTACCTCCTGAGTGGTCCATGATGACCTAAGCCAAGATAAGAAGATGAAGGTGTCCATACGGTAACACCGCCGACAGAAATATTTCTCAATGAACACCTATAAAAGACAAACTTAGTTTTAATGAGTTTTAGTGATGTAGCCCTCTTATGACTTGAGAAAGTCATAACCTAACTGCTGTAATAAATGATATGAAATAGTGGTCAACAAAAGGGGCTTTGTAACCCAATTTGTACAGCCTATAAAAGGCCTTCCTATACTTGTAAAAAGGATCACAGAGAAATACAAAAACTAATAACATATTAAGACTATTGTATCCTAAGTTCTACTCCTCAGTCCTGTGTATTATCAGTGGTATCAGAGGCGGTTGCCAGTGATTTCTTGGATCATCATTGAAGCTTATGACGTCTTCAACTTTCTCTCTCTCTCAAACTACCATTCAGGTGTTTACAGGAGATAAGTATGATTTTTGGAGCATTCACATGTACGCAATCTTTATTTCTTAAGGCCTGTGCGATGTTGTAACCCATGGATCAAAGTTTCTAGAACCTGCTATTTCAGGACCTGTTTTAATAACCCCTAAAATATCCATTGAGACTTCCAAAGATGCAAAGTTTCAAGAAGAAATAAAACAGAAGCATGCTAGAGCCATCTGTTTTATTTTTCAGGGTGTAGCTGAATCCGTATTTCCTAGGATTATGGGTGCTCATACGTCAAAAGCCACTTGGGATATATTAAAAGAAACTTATAAAGGAGATGAGAAAGTGATAGCCTTGAAATTACAAAATATATGGAAAGAGTTTGAAAACTTATCTATGAAAGCTGGGGAAAAAGTAGAAAGCCTTCTCATAAGAACACTCCATATTATTAATCAAATACGTAGTCTAGGGGACACAATTGAAGATAGGCAAGTTGTGCCCAAAGTACTACGAAGTTTGCCACGTAGTTACTATCCCATAATGACAGCAATTGAATAGTCTAAGGATCTTAGAACCCATTCTCTTAATGCACTCATGGGATCACTACAAACTCATGAAGAACGTTTGAACACGATCAACCCCCAGCTTGATCATGTTCTACAAGTAAAAGTTCAAAACACAAAAAATGCACCCAGTAAGAAAAATCTCAGAAAGGATCTGCTTTCCAAAAACAACCAGTCAAACAATAGGGACCTGCAGACAATAAAGGGAAAGAAATAAGCAATACAAATACCTATAATGATAAGTTTTGTATTATCTGCAAAAAGCTAATCATATGTCCAAAGATTGCTTTTTTAGATGTAAGAACTGTCGGGTACCAAATCATTCTTACACAAACTGCAACAAAAAATAATCATACAGAAGCAAAGGTAACAGAAGTAACTGAACAACAGCTAGAGCATATGTTTTATACTACAAACTCTATTCAAGACCTAAAGTCAGATTCCTGATACTTTGATAGTGGATGTTCATGTCATTTGACAAACGATGAAATAAAATTTCATCAAATTGATAAGGCCTGCAAAGCACAAGTCCTGTTGGGAAATGGTTTAACAGCCCTTATAGAAGGTAAAGGTTCCATTAAAGTGCAAGATCAAATTAGACATCCAAAACTGCTCACGGAAGTAAGTTTAGTGCCTAGTTTAACTCAAAACCTTCTTAGTGTTGGTCAATTAATAGTAAACGGGTCTAACATAAACTTTGAGCAAGATAGAGCAAATATAACACATAGAGCCTCTGGTGTCATTTTAGCCTCAACGCAACCTACTAATAAAAGACTGTTTATTCTTCAATTATCAAGCTTGGGGAAGCAAGCCTTCAACTGCAAGGAGCAGAGTTGCCTTTCCCTTCTCCCTTTGTGGAATCATAGGCTTGGACACCTTCATTGGCAAGCACTCCAACTCATGTCCAAAAAGGCTCTCGTAAAAGGATTACCACCATTTTCAAATCAATAAAAGGATTTTTGTGAAAATTGTGCTCATGACAAAGCACATGTATTGCCCTTTCCTAAACAAACTCAAATCAGCTCTATTGCACCTTTACAGTTAATACATGTAGATATATGGGGACCGACACCAACAACCTCCCTTGGAGGCAAGAGATATTATCTACTATTTGTTGATGACTATAGTAGATATATGTGGCTTTATCATTTACCCTTAAAATCTGATGCTTTAGATACTATTCTTATCTTTAAAAAGAAAGTTGAGCTAGAACTTGGTGAGAAAATTAAAGCATTAAGAATAGATCGAGGTGGTGAATTCACCTCTATGCAATTTGTGAAAGTTTGTGAAGATGCGGGAATAAAGAGACAACTTACATCACCTTATTCTCCTCAACAAAATGGAGTAGTTGAAAGGAGAAACAACACTATATTGGAAATGACTAGAGCTACGATGCTAGCTAAAAAGTTACCACCATACATTTGGGCAGAAGCAACCCAAACAACCATCTATCTTCTAAATCGGATACCTACAAAGACAAGGAAAAATCACACGCCGTATTATCTCCTTACACATTGAATACCTACAATTCAACACTTAAAGATCATTGGATGTATAGCATATACCTTGATCCCACTTGGGAAAAGAAACAAGTTGGAAAGTAAAGGAGAAAAATGTGTCTTTATAGGACATATTGAAGAATCAAAAGCATATAGACTTTTCAACCCTCTATCACAAAAGCTAATTGTTTCCAGAAATGTTCTATTTAATGAATTAGCACACTGGGATTGGGACTCAGAAGTAGAAGTGTCTCACAAAGATAAAATAACCATTCAGAATATTCAAAACCCAATCCAACAGCAATCAGATGACAATTTATTAAACAACCCAAATGAAACAGGAAGTCATCATGAAGACAGTCCATTAGGACATATTACAGATGATACCCCATCCACTTCTTCCTCATCATCGCCCATCAAAACCAGCAGTTTACATGAGTTATATCTAGAAACTCAAGCAACATTCTTTACTTTGAGTACTCCTACATATTATGAAGAAGCTTATTTAGATCCCATTTGGGTACGTGCAATGAAAGAAGAGTGGAACACAATTGAGAAAAACAAAACATGGTCCTTAGTTCCTTTACCACCAACTAAACAACCTATAGGACTTAAATGGTTGTTTAAAACGAAATTTACTGAAACTGGAGCTATTGTCTAACCCAAAGCTCGCTTGGTAGTAAAGGGATACTCACAAAAACCTGGAGAGGACTATGAAGAAACATTTGCACCAGTGGCTCGTATGGATACAATTCGACTTGTGATGGCATATGCAGCACAACATAAATATCCTATCTATCACTTAGATATTAAAGCAGTTTTCTTAAATGGAAATCTACGAGAAGAAGTGTATGTGCAACAGCCAAAGGGTTTTACTAAAGAAGGAGAAGATAAACCGAAAGTATATAAACTGCATAATGCATTTTATGGGCTTAAACGGGCCCCTAAAGCATGGAATAACAACATAGACACATACTTCCTTTTACAAGGCTTTACTAGATGTGCTAGTGACCCCTCTACGTTGACGATATGCTTGTAACAGGAAATTGTGAAACAATAATCCTCAAATTCAAACAACAAATTAAAGCTACTTATGATATGGTAGATCTCGACATTATGAAATATTTCCTTGGTTTTCAACTTCAATACTTTCCCAATGGTATATTTCTATCTCAACAGAAATTTACTCCCGATCTACTTTGCAGAGCTCAATTTGAACTCTGTAATGCCACTCTTACGCCAATGCCCACAAACAAAAAACTGAAGAAAGCCAATGCTAAAGATGAAAAAGTAGAAGCACAAAACTACCAATCCTTTTCTGGATCATTGCTTTATCTTACAAATACACGTCCGGATATTGCTCACTCCATTCATCAAGTAACTAGATATATGCAAGCACCAACCAAACAACATCCACTTGTTATTCACTACATCCTTTGATATCTAAAAGGTACTCAGGATTATGGCTTGTTGTATAAACAAGAACTGAACAATGACCTCAAAGGATTTGTAGATGCATATTGGGGCGCAAACATTGATGAGCGAAAGAGCACTACCGGTTATCTATTTCTTCTTGGTTCAAAACCTATTACATGGGGTGGACGCAAACAACCAACATTAGCTTTGTCAACTACCGAAGCAGAATTTATGGCACTTAGCACTGCAGCATGTGAATGCCTTTGGATCAGACAAATGCTCAAATAAATTAATAGAAAAGATGAAGAAGCTGCAACAACAATCCAATGTGATAATACCTCTACCATTCTTCTAGCCACAAACCTGATTATGCAGAAACAGAGTAAACACATCGATTTGCGATTCCATTTTATTCATGATCAAGTCGAAAAAGGGGTAATCAAAGTAGAGTACTGCCCTACTGAAAAGCAGTGTGCAGATCTACTAACAAAACCCTTAGATCGACTTCGATTCACGGAGATGCTGAAACGAATTGGTGTTGTACCTAAGCCAAGACAAGAAGATGACCTAAGCCAAGACAAGAAGATGAAGTCGTCCATGCAGTAACACTGTTGAAGTGTTAGACCGGGTGGCCTGGCGGTCTAGTCAGGCGGGTTGTTGACCGCGCGGTCAAGCGGTTCCATTCCAGCAGGTTCGTGTTCTGACTGTTGCTGTTTGTAGTCCGAGCGGTCTGGCGGTCTCTCTCAGAAGTTTGGAGACCGGGCGGTCTAGCGGCCTCCTATTGCGGCGTGTTCTCTTCCTGCTGGAGTTGCCGAGTGGTTAGCCCATTTGTCTAACCGCGCGGCCTGTGCGGTCTCTTTAATTTCTAGCCGCTCAGCCCTGTAAATTTTTTAGTTCCACATTGTTTGTTTGTACTCTCTCCTATCTCCTCCATTCTATAAAAGGGAGGTCATACCTTTGTAAAGATCACCTTTTTTGGATAATAAAATTTCAATTATTCAAAACTTCTGTCCGTTTGTTAGCTGTATGTTCGCTACTTTCACATGGTATCAAAGCACTCAGTCCTTTCCACCTGACTATGCTCTCTCTGCTCATGCGGCTTGTTTCTTCTTCCCGCGACCTATTCTCGCGACTTGTTTTCTCTTCTGACCGTTGTACTATTCGCGCGACTTCTCCCTATTCGCGCGCTTTCTTTCGGTCTGTTCTCGACCTGTTCTCCTGGGTCCTTTGCTTGCTCTTCTCTTCTGTTCGCTCGGACTTTTTCAGTTCGCGCGACCTCTTACCCTGTGCCTTGGTCTGCTTCCTGGCCGTTGGTGTTCTGCCACCGTGACCGCTGCAGCTTCTTCCCTTTAGCCCGCCGCGGTTTCGTCCTTGTTCGCTGCAGTTTCTTTCTCGTGTCCCGGCCTCCTCCTTAGGTCGTGCGGGTTACTCTCCTTTTTTTCTCTCCCCGCAGCTTCTCTTCTTCTCGCGCGGTTTCCTGCCTTCTCTATGGCCACTTCCTGTCTCTCCACCCCCGTTATCTCTACCTCCACCACTCCTGCAGCTCCTCCTCCTCATACTCCTTCGGGCAACCTTGTCACGCTTTCTAAGCTTGTTGGCTCCAACTATCCCGATTGGAGCGTTTCTTTCACCTTTCTTCTTCGCTCTCAGCGCAAGCATCATCACCTCACCGATGACCCTCCACCTCTTAACTCTCCTTTGTTTGATGACTGGGATGCGAGTGATGCCCTTGTACACACTTGGCTGGCCAATAGCCTCTCTGATGAGTGCCTTCCCATCATTCGCCATGATGAGACAGTCAAGGCCGCCTGGCTTCACCTAGCTGCTCTCTATTCGAAGGGGGGCCAGACGTCCCACATTTATACTCTTTATGCGGACCTCTTCGCCCGCCACTCCATGTCTCCTGCTGCGGCTTATCAGCAGGTTCAGGCTCTTGGCGCAGAGATCCTACAGAATCGCCCCTTCTTCGCGGACTTGGCCGACCAGCACAAACACTTTCAGGAACTCCTGGTTGTTTGTTATCTTCTCCGTCTTCCCGATTGTTATGATATGATCCACCAACAAATCTTGGGTGAGGCGGAATCACCTACCTTGGATGCCACCGCGGCTCGCATTGCCGCTGTTACTTCGCTGCTCCAGCGGCCTCTGTTGGCCTCTCCTCCTTCCTAGGACTCCTATGCTCACCCGGCTCAGCGGGGGGGGGGGGGGGGGGGGGGGTCCGAGTGGCCGCAGCCACTCCGGCGGGCATGGTTCGTCCAGGTTCCTCTGCTCTCACTGTGGTCGTACCGGCCATTCTGTCGACCGCTGCTGGCAGAAACATCCTCATCTTCGCCCTTCCGGTGATGCTCCTTCCTCGACCTCCGCCTCCTCTCAGTCGTCTGCCTCTATGGCCACGACTTCAGGTAGTGCCCACGTCGTTACCCAAGGTAAATGGCTGATTGACTCGGGTGCTATAAATCATATGACTGGCAACCCTCATTGCTTCTCTCTCCTTGAAACGCATGACCGCCTACCCCCGGTTCGTGTGGCGGATGGTTCACCATCCCCGGTGCTTGGGTCGGGCATGGTTCAAGTTACCCCGTCGCTTCGCTTGGAAGACACTCTCTATGTCCCGAAGTTCCCGTGCAATTTATTATCCGTTACTACTTTATGCCGGCAACTTCAGTGCTCTGTCTTATTCACTCCCACTTCTTATTCTTTTCAGGACCCGAGGACCCAGCGGACGATTGCTACTGGGACTGAGAGCGACGGACTCTATTTCCTCGACAACGTTTCCGCTCCGTCCACCTACTCCTCCTCCTCTACAGATCTGCTTCAATGGCATCTTCGCCTTGGACATCCTCCTCCTCGGATTCTACGACAGCTTCTGCCCCACTTACCTCCGTCCAGTCCTCCGCTCAACTGTGATGCGTGTCAGCTTGGCAAACATCATCGCTCCTCCTTCCCGCCGAAGCAAGGCCGTGGCTTCTCTCGCCCGTTTGATCTGATTCATTCTGATGTCTAGGGTCCTGCTCCTACCCTCACCGTTGGTCGGGGTAGTTCCTACTTGGTAACTTTTATAGATGATTTTTCTAGATGTACATGGGTGTATCTATTAAAAGATCGCTCTCAACTCTTTTCTATCTGGCAATCCATTTATTTCATGATTAAGACTCAATTTGACATTTCTATTAAAGTTTTACGCTCTGATAATGCTAAGGAATATCTTAGTCATGAGTTCTCCTCTTTCTTTCGGCAACATGGTCTCCTTCATCAAACCACATGTGTTTACACCTCCCAGCAGAATGGGGTGGCGGAGCGTAAGAACCGTCACCTCCTTGATGTCGCTCGCACTCTCATGACGCAGATGCAAGTACCCTGCTCCTACTGGGGCTACGCTGTGCTCCTCGCCTGCTATCTCATCAATCGTATTCCCTCCACAGTTCTCCACGGCCAGACCCCCTTCTCCATTTTGTACCCCCGCAAGGAACCCTTTCCTCTCCCTCTACGTGTCTTTGGGTAGACGACTTTTGTTCACGCTCCCTCCGCTACCCGGGACAAGCTTTCCCCCCGTTCCACCAAGTGTGTCTTTTTGGGGTACTCTACCACTCAAAAAGGCTATTGCTGTTTTGACCCCATTCTGCGCAAACAATATGTCTCTGCGGACGTGACATTCTTCGAGAATGCATCCTACTTCTCTCTTGACTCCTCTCTTCCTCCTGATGTCTCTGCTTCTCCATCGCCTCTCTCCGTTCCTTCCTCGCCTCTCGACGTCTCCACTTTTCCCTCATCTCCTCCTCCGTCTCCTTCTCTGTCCGTCTCCCCCTATCCCTCCACCCTCTTCTCTGCCGCCGTCTCTCTCTAGTCCCGGGCCAGCCTTCTCCGCCACGGACGCTCCGGTCACTGAGGCACCCTTCGACCTGGATCTTCCCATTGCTCTTCGCAAAGGGGTGCGGGCGTGTACTCAACACCCGCTTGCAGCAGTTATTTCCTATGATCAGCTTTCTCCTTCTCGCAGGTGTTTTGCCTTGGCTATCTCCGCTACTACCACTCCCCGCACCTACCAAGAGGCCCTTGTTATTCCTCATTGGAAGTCTGTCATGGATGAAGAGATGGCTACTCTTACTGAAAGGGGTATCTGGACCCTTGTTCCTCCACCAGTGGGTACTGATGTGGTTGGCTGTCGTTGGGTTTTCGTTGTGAAATTTCGCCCCGACGGCACTGTGGATTGCTACAAGGCCCGGCTGGTGGCCAAAGGCTTCACTCAGACTTACGCCATTGATTACTTTGACACCTTCTCTCTGGTTGCTCGCCTCAGCACCATCCGGGTTCTTCTCTCTGTGGCTGTTAACAGGGATTGGGCTATTTCCCAGCTTGATGTCAAGAATGCCTTTCTCTATGGAGATCTTCAGGAGGACGTCTACATGGAGCAACCTCCTGGGTATGTTGCTCAGGGGGAGACACGCGTATGCCGTTTGAAGAAGTCCATTTATGGCCTAAAGCAGAGCCCTCGAGCATGGTTCTACAAGTTTAGTGGTATTGTGGCTACCATCGACTTTGCAAGGAGTTCGGCCGATCACTCCTTATTCATTCGCAAAACGGCCTCGGGACTGGTGGTTCTGGCAGTGTATGTGGATGATATTCTTCTTACTGGCAATGACCAAGCTGGGGTGGACTTGACGAAGAAACACCTCTGTCAACACATGGTCACAAAGGATATGGGATCCCCAAAATACTTTTTAGGGATAGAAATTTCTCGGAAGCTGGACTCGTTGGTTCTCTCCCAATGGAAGTATGCCCTTGATCTTCTACAAGAGGCTAGGTTGACAGGTGCCAAACCGGCCCGGTTTCCCATGGCTATTGGAGAAGACAAAACGTGGACGGATGACTCGCCTCTTCTATCTGATGTCACAAGGTACAGACGTTTGGTGGGCAAACTGATCTATCTCACGGTGACCAGACCCGACATCTCCTATACTGTAGGCAAGGTCAGTCAGTTTATGCAAGCTCCCAGGGAGTGCCATCTTCAGTCTGCCTTGAAGATTTTAGAGTATGTCAAAGCAGCACCAGGCAAAGGGCTAATCTTTCAGAGGAATGGCCATCTGAGGGTTGAAGCCTACTCAGATTCAAGTTATGCGGATGATAAAGGCGATCGTAAATCCACATCAGGTTTTTGTACTTTTGTTGGAGGAAATCTTGTGAGTTGGAAGAGCAAGAAACAGTCTGTTGTCTCCAGATCCAATGCAGAAGCCGAATACCGGAGTATGGCGTCAACCACGTGTGAGTTAAAGTGGTTGCGGGCTCTCATGCTTGACCTAGGAGAGGTCTATGACTATCCTCTTCCTATGTTCTATGACAACAAGGCCGCTATATACATATCCAAAAATCCGGTCTTCCATGAGAAAACAAAACATATAGAGGTTGACTGCCACTTCATTCGGGAGGAGATTTTGAAGAAACAGATTTGTACTCCGTTTGTCACCTCTGACAAAGAATTGACGGATATCTTCACAAAACCGATCTCTACTTACTTCTTCCACATTTGTGATAAGCTGGGCATGATTGATATCTATGCTCCAGCTTGAGGGGGAGTGTTGAAGTGTTAGACCGGGCGGCCTGGCGGTCTAGTCAGGCGGGTTGTTGACCGCGCGGTCAAGCAGTTCCATTCCAGCAGGTTCGTGTTCTGACTGTTGCTGTTTGTAGTCCGAGCGGTCTGGCGGTCTCTCTCAGAAGTTTGGAGACCGGGCGGTCTAGCGGCCTCTTATTGCGGCATGTTCTCTTCCTGCTGGAGTTGCCGAGCGGTTAGCCCATTTGTCTAACCGCGTGACCTGTGCAGTCTCTTTAATTTCTAGCCGCTCAGCCCTGTAAATTTTTATACCCACATTGTTTGTTTGTACTCTCTCCTATCTACTTCATTCTATAAAAGGGAGGTCATACCTTTGTAAAGATCACCTTTTTTGGATAATAAAATTTCAATTATTCAAAACTTTTGTCCGTTTGTTAGCTGCATGTTCACTACTTTCACAAACACCATCGATAGAAATCTTTCTCAATGAACACCTGTAAAAGTCAAACTTAGTTTTAATGAGTTTAAGTGTTGTAGCCCTCTTATGACTTGAGAAAGTCATAACTTATCTGCTGTAATAAATGATATGAAATAGTGATCAACAAAAGGGGCTTTGTAACCCTGTGCGTACAGCCTATATAAGGCCTTCATGTACTTGTAAAAATGATCACCGAGAAATACAAAAACTAGTAATATATTAAGACTATTGTATCCTAAGTTCTACTCCCCGGTCCTGTGCATTATCAGTCCAGGCAGGGTGCCCAACAGTGGCGGGGGCCGGCGACGGCTAGCGCCCGCGCAAGTGGCGTGCGTGCTACGCACTAGCGCAAGGGCTGTCGAGATCAACGCAAAGCCCTTCTACATCTCCAAGACGAGATCGGCTTAAGCCCTTTTACACCTCCCAAGCAGACAGACAAAGATCTGTCTGCACCTTTTAGGTGATATGGACAAAGGTACATCTGCACATTCACCTGGACGGACCTCGATCCTTTTGAGGCGTGAACGAACGAAGGTTATTTGCCACCTCCACTCGGACGGACTCCGGTCCTCCCGAGGTAAAACGAATAAAGGTTGGCGAGTGCAGCCCCCAGGGACAAGTTCCAGGCTCTCCAGGAAAGTGCATCCCCCTAGGGGCAAGTTCCAGGCTCCCCGGGCAAGTGCAGCCCCCAGGGGTGAGTTCTAAGCTCCTTGGGCGAGTGCGGCCCCCAAGAGGCGAGTTCCTGGCCCCCTGGGTATGTGTAGCCCCCTTAGGGGAGAGATCCATGTTCGGGGTGAGTGGCGAGTCCCAGCTTCACCGGGAACTCGCCAACCCTAGGATATCTCTTTAGGTCTGCTAATATCCCCTCCAAATAGCAGTATTACGCTATTGACAGACCGTTTTGGGTCGTGTTTAGTAAAACCAAAAGGCGGGATTCCGCTATTTGCAGGTAAAAATTGGAAAATTATAAATAGACCCCTATGGGCACCTTGGAGGTGGGACTGCTTCATCTTACCCCCCCCCCCCCCCAAAGGTTGGCTTTGGTTGGCGAGTGCTCTCAAGGACCACCAAGGTGCCCAGCTCAGCATTGGTTAGGGAGGGAAAGCTCTCTTTGATCTTCCGGGAGTGTGCATGGGCCCTACTTGTTGCAGATCAGAGTAAGTCTCTTAGTTCCAAATAGCTGGCCAGGTGCTCTCACTAGAAATAGGTGCAAGCTACCCCCTGGGTCCAAACTCCACACGAAGTCAAGTTTTGGTTTCAATAACCACCTTCACCTGGACGGACCTTGGTCCACCTAAGACGTGAATAAACAAAGGTTCTTTGTCACCTCCACCCGAACGGACCCTGGTCCTCCTGAGATGCAAACAAACAAAGGTTCATAGCCACTTCCACCCGAAAGGACACCAGTCCTCTCAAGTCACTAACAAACATGGGTCATTCACCACCTCCATGGACCCGGGTCCTCCCAAGGCAAGAACAAACAAAGATTCCTCGCCACCAACTTCTAAGCGGCCTTCGTCCCTCTCGAAACACAAACAAACAAGTATCTCTCACTAGCGAGCTATTTAAAGTACCAATGCTCGAGCTAGGCGCTACTATGCCAAAAGAGTGAGCGCACCTCAAAACACAACTAGAACACAACAAATCTAAAAACATAAAGGGTCTATGTTCAAATAAATGTTGTCTCACAGGTTAAATCACCATTAAAAACAAAAAGCATGCAACGACACCAAGGCACACTTGCAAAAAAAGCAAAGGAAACAAACAGAGGAAATAAGGGCTCATAGGATCATCCCTCGACGTTGACGTCAGCATCATCGTCTGAGGCATCCTCCATGCCCAGGTCATCACGCTATGATAACCTTCGAGCAGCCTGAAACCACGTGCTAAAGCCCAAGCAATATGCAACATCACGCTTTTCCTCCACAAGCAAGTCGACCTCGGTCACCATCATCTAAGAACGTTCCTCTTCTGTAATGCTGGATCGCTTTATCTCAAAGTTGTAAGACGTAACACCTCCCCTATAATGACCATATAATATGGGTCCGTCCGGGGCCCCCCAACATATAGACGTCGCAGCTTTAACATTATAAAGTGATATAAAAGAACAACACATCTCAAAACTCAAAACACAAAACAACGGAAACCCATAAACACTAAAAGTTATCCACTATCATAGGAGTTCGAAATGACCTTAAGGTCTTACATCATTCAAGTGTCCAAAAACGGAAACAACAACAAGCATAGCAACGTACTTTAGCACTCCTAGGCTACCTCGACATGCAAGCCGGATTACAGTTTATGGAGAAAAGCATTCAACAAATCATAAGTAAATAAAATAGGGTCCACTTCATGAGGCTTAGGCCTTTTTGGTCGGCGAACTTGCTCCCGCTTGCGATCCTTGCCCTGTAAAAAATTTTGTAACGTGGGTCAGCAAAGGCTGACCTCAACTATGAAACCAATACATCTCCTCCCGGCTGTCCCTAGCAGACCCCGAGGTACTCCATCATCATGCAGGTCAGCACTCAATATGCAAATGTATATGTAGAGAGAGAGTAAAGAAACAGATTACGATGTCACATACATCAAATATATTTTTCTATAGAGCATTTAATAAAAAAAGTGGCCTACAATACATCATGTATGCAAACATGGGTTCCACCCAAGGCACCCTATAGAGCATGGATCTAACACATCATCACGCATCATCACATCACATCATACAGGTACTTCAATTTTTCCCTAACGACATTCAAGCAGCCACATGGAACTCTTGTCTAGGCCCCATCCGCTCTTGGGTCTCAAAACCCAAGCTTGCTTGCAAGCTCTGATTTATCACGTCAAGATTCCGTCACACAAACAAATGATGCTAAGAACCCTTGTTTGACCCCACCCGCTCATGAGATTCATCGTCCTGGATTGTCAAAAGATTGGTGTTATCGTTAATTTCTTAGAAGGGGACTTGTCTAGTCGGGACACTCTCTGCACATGACTCTCACGTCACGTGCTAGCCAGCCGACCACAAGGACAAAGTCGTGCCTTCGCATATCAATCCACAAACATAGCCTTTCCCGCCCGAGCTAATCCACCATTTGTTCTTGCATGAAAAATAGGGGGCAAACATCACAAACAACATCTTGCTGTAAACAGATTTCCAGCAAATCCTTAAGGCTCATTATGTAATATCACCGAGTCGGACTAACGGTCGTGACTACAGCTTCACCCACAATGCCTAATCCACTAGCAGAGCGGATCTCTAATGCAACATCATGCTGGGGACGGACACAATCGACTCGGTGACTTCTCTTGAACCAAGGTGACCCGTACTCCTCTCATTTGAGAGATCCGGTGTCTAAATGCTTGAAAGTATGCAAGAATAAAATGGATGTCATGCATGCATCCTAAAGACCGAGAGGAGAAATGTTGTTAACTTATGAATCCTCTTCCAAGCCATGGAGATCTTGCTTTGCATGGATGATGTTAGAAAGTAGCGAAAAGAAGCGAAAAGTAGAGAACAAGCCGAATAAACTTTTGAATAATCGAAATTTTATTATCCAAAAAAGATAACTATTACAAAGGTATGCCCTCCCTTATATAGAATGGAGGAGAGAAGAGAGAATACAAATAAGAGATGTGAGACTAAAAATTTACAAGCTAAGCGGACTGTACAAAGTAAACCGCACAGGCCGCGCGGTTAGACAGAAGGACTAACCGCACGGCTACAATAAGAGAAGCAGAGAGGTCGCCTGTGAAGATTGCTAGACCGCCCGGTTTACAAGTCGCCGAGTCAAACCGCCAGACCGCACGGTCTCCAACCCGTCAAGACAGACCGCCCGGTCACCAACTTCAACACTCCCCCTCAAGCTGGAGCATATATATCAATCATGCCCAGCTTGTCGCAAACATGCAGAAACGAGGCGGAGACTGGCTTGGTGAAGATGTCAGCTAGCTCTTTATCAGACGTGACAAACGGAGTGCAAATTTGTTCTTTTAAAATCTCTTCACGAATGAAATGGCAGTCAACCTCAATGTGCTTTGTTCTTTCATGGAATACCGGGTTTTTGGAGATGTATATGGCGGCCTTGTTATCACAGAACATAAGAAGAGGATGGTTGTACACCTCTCCTAAATCTAGCATGAGAGCCCGCAACCATTTCAACTCACAAGTGGTTGACGCCATACTGCGATACTCAGCTTCTGCACTGGACCTGGAGACAACAGACTGCTTTTTGCTCTTCCAGCTCACCAGATTTCCCCCAACAAAGGTGCAAAAACCTGAGGTAGACTTGCGATCCCCTTTGTCATCAGCATAACTTGCATCTGAGTAGGCTTCAATCCTCAGATGACCATTCTTCTGAAACAGTAATCCTTTCTCAGGCGCTGCTTTGACATATTCAAAGATCCGCAAGGCGGACTGTAGATGACATTCCCTAGGCGCTTGCATGAATTGACTCACCTTGCCCACAGCATAGGAAATGTCGGGTCTGGTCACTGTGAGATATATGAGCTTACCAACCAGACGCCTGTACCGCGAACTATCTGAAAGAGGAGGCGAATCATCTGTCCAGGTTTTGTCCTCCCCAATAGCCATGGGGCATCAGGCAGGTTTAGCTCCAGTCAATCCTGCCTCTTTTAAAAGATCAAGGGCATACTTACGCTGAGAGAGAACTAAGGAGTCGGGCTTCCGCGAGAGTTCGATCCCCAGAAAGTACTTTGGAGAGCCCATATCTTTAGTGATCAGATGTTGGCGAAGATGTCGCTTTGTCAGGGCTACCCCTTCCTGGTCATCGCCAGTGAGAAGAATATCATCGACGTACACAACAAGAACAACCAGCCCAGAAGGAGTTTTGCGAATAAAGAGAGAGTGATCAGCAGAGCTTCGCACAAAACCAACAGCCGCCACAATACCGCTGAACTTGTCAAACCAAGCTCGAGGACTCTGCTTGAGGCCATAAATTGCCTTCTGCAGCCGGCATACTCGTGTCTCCCCCTGAGCAACATACCCAGGAGGTTGCTCCATGTAAACGGCCTCGTGAAGATCTCCATAAAGGAAGGCATTCTTGACGTCCAGCTGAGAAATCAGCCAATCCCGATTGACGGCCACAGAGAGAAGAACCCGGATGGTGCTGAGACGAGCCACAGGGGAGAAGGTGTCAAAGTAATCAACCCCATAGGTCTGAGTAAAGCCCTTAGCCACAAGGCGAGCCTTATACCGATCCACAGTGCCGTCTGGGCTAAATTTGACCACAAAGACCCAGCGACAGCCAACAACATCAGTACCAAAAGGAGGAGGAACAAGAGTCCAGGTACCCCGCTCAGTGAGGGTCGCCATTTCCTCATCCATGGCCATCTTCCAGTGAGGAATAGCAAGGGCCTCCTGATAGGAGCGGGGTGTGGCAGTGGCAGAGATAGCCAGTGCAAATGCCCTGCGAGAAGGAGTAAGACGATCATAGGAAACAACAGCCGCAAGGGGGTGTAAGGTACACGTCCGCACCCCTTTGCGAAGAGCAATAGGAAGATCCAGGTCAGCCGGGCCCGCGGCATCCGGAGCATCCGTGGTAGAGAAAGCTGGCCTGGGAGAAGAGAGCGACGAGAGTGGAGATGAGGGAGAGGGTGGTGGAGAAGGGAGAGAGAGAGGTGGAGGAAGAGGAGGGGGTGGAGACGGTGTAGTGGTGGAGAGTGTAGGAGGAGGTGAGGGAACGAAGGGAACGGCAGGAGAATCAGAAGCTGGGAGAAGAGGAGAAGAGTCATCCGAGAAGTAGGAGGTATTCTCGAAGAAGGTGACGTCAGCAGAGACGAACTGCTTACGAAGGACGGGATCAAAGCAACAGTAGCCTTTCTGAGTGGTGGAGTACCCCAGAAAGACACATTTGGTGGAGCGAGGGGAGAGCTTATCACGGGTGGAAGAAGGGGTATGCACAAAGGCAGTGCATCCAAATATTTGGAGAGGGAGAGGAAACAGCTCCTTTCCCGGATACAAAATGGAGAACGGGGTTTGGCCGTAGAGAATCGTGGAGGGGATGCGATTGATGAGGTAGCAGGCAAGGAGAACAGCATAGCCCCAATAGGAGCGAGGAACATGCATCTGGGTCATCAAGGTGCGAGCGACATCGAGCAGGTGACGGTTTTTGCGTTCGGCCACACCATTTTGTTGTGAAGTATAGACACAACTAGTTTGATGAAGAATCCCATTTTGCATGCAAAATGTAGAGAAGTCACGACTGAGATATTCTTGGGCATTATCAGATCGAAACACTTGGATAGAAACACCAAACTGAGTTTTGATCATGAGATAGAAGGATGTCCATACAGAGAATAAGTCGGAGCGATCTTTTAACAGATACACCCACGTACAGCGAGAGAAATCATCAATGAACGTGACAAAATAGGAACTACCCCGACCAATGGTAAGAGTAGGAGAAGGACCCCAGATATCGAAGTGGATAAGATCAAACGGACGGGTAGAGCTACGAACGTGCTTTGGAGGGAAGGAGGAGCGGTGATGCTTGCCAAGCTGACAGACCTCACAGTTGAGCGGAGGACTTTGAGGAGGAAGGTGGGGCAGAAGTTGACGAAGAAGACGGGGAGGAGCATGACCAAGGAGGAGATGCCATTGGAGAAGATCTGTGGAGGTGGAGGAGAAGGTGGAAAAAGCAGAAATGTTGTCTAGGAAGTATAAGCCGCCACTCTCAGTCCCAGTAGCAATCGTCCGTTGGGAGTCCGGATCCTGAAAAGAGCAAGAAGTAGAAGTAAATGTGACGGAACACTGTAATTGCTTGCAAAGAGAGGTAACAGATAATAAGTTGCACGGGAACTGTGGCACGTAGAGAGTATCCGCCAAGTGAAGAGACGGAGTGACATGAACTATCCCTGTTCCATGAACGGATGATGAAGAGCCGTCAGCGAGAGTAACCGGGGGCAAGCGAGCATGTTTTTCTAGGAGAGAGAAACACGGGAGATGGCCGGTCATATGATTTGTAGCACCAGTGTCGATCAGCCATTTGCCCTGAGTAACAACGTGTGCACGACCAGAAGACGTGACAACCGAGGCGAATGGCGTGGAGGAGGATATGAAAGCCATGAAGGGAGGAAGAAGAAACTGCAGCGGTCTCGGTGACAGCACACCAGCGGCACGAAGGGCCACGACCAAGGTGCAGAGAATAAGCCGCGCGACTAAACCAGGAGGTCGCGGCGACTAACAAGCAGGAGCGGCTAAAGGAGAAGGGCAGAGAGGCCGCTCAAACAAGGAAGAATCAGCGTGAAACCGCGGCGGGAAAAAAGGGAAGAAGCCGCGCGAACACGAGCGGCTAGAATGCAGATCAAGGCACAGCGGGGAAGAAGTCGCGCGGACTGAAAAAGGCCGAGCGAACAGAAGAGAGGAGAAGAGCAGGTGACCGCGACCAAGATGCGGGTAAGAAAGGTACAACCCGCACGGTCAGGCAGATCACAGCAGTCAAGGGCACAGCGGGGAAGAGGTCGCGCGGACTGAAAAGGCCGAGCGAACAGAAGAGAGGAGAAGAGCAGGTGACCGCGACCAAGATGCGGGGGAGAAAGGAACAACCCGCACGGTCAGGCAGATCACAGCAGCAAACCGCGAGTACAGAGACAACACGCGCGGACAGAGACATACCGCAGCGACTAGGAAGTCGGAGCGGTAGGAAAGAACAATGAGCGCGGCGACACGGAAACAGGTCGCTGCGACAAAGAGCAGTAGAAGAAGAGAACCAAGAAGAAGCAAGCCGCGCGAACAGGCAGCGGACAGAGACAAGCCGCGCGGATAGAAACAAGCCGCGCGGACAGATGAGAAGGCAAGCCGCGAACAAGTCGCAGAACGCGGAAGACAAGCCGCGAACAACAGAGAGCGCACAGAATCAGGAGAAAATGACCGTGTCCTCTGATACCATGTTAGAAAGTAGCGAAAAGAAGCGAAAAGTAGAGAACAAGCCGAATAAACTTTTGAATAATCAAAATTTTATTATCCAAAAAAGATAACTATTACAAAGGTATGCCCTCCCTTATATAGAATGGAGGAGAGAAGAGAGAATACAAATAAGAGATGTGGGACTAAAAATTTACAAGCTAAGCGGACTGTACAAAGTAAACCGCACAGGCCGCGCGGTTAGACAGAAGGACTAACCGCACGGCTACAATAAGAGAAGCAGAGAGGTCGCCTGTGAAGATTGCTAGACCGCCCGGTTTACAAGTCGCCGAGTCAAACCGCCAGACCGCGCGGTCTCCAACCCGCCAAGACAGACCGCCCGGTCACCAACTTCAACAGATGAGAGCGTGCTCCTTCGAGTTCTCTCCACGGATCTGGCCTCAATTCGACAAACAAAGGTTCGAAGCTTTGCTAATGGCGTAGAAAGCACTTCTTATTCCACCTCCAAACCCTCTCTCTCAAACCCTAACTCTCAATCAAAATGAGAAGAGAATAAGGGAAAATAACCTTTCAACCCTACTTAAGCCTCTAGGACGAAGGATTCTGAGCCATAAGATCAAATCCCAAGCGGATCGGATGGCCGGAAACCACAACTCACAAAACTGCTTCTGTCTGCTACCGCCGGGCGGTAGACACCTACTGCATCGCGATGACTTCCCGAGCTATTAGTAAAAAATAATACAACCGAACCGCTAGCGGTAGCGATACCGGTGCGTGGTAGCTCACTCGACCCTTTCATCTTGATGACTTTAACTCGACGAACTGGGGCTACCGCCTAGCGGTAACTGTATAACAGCACGTGCTACCCCTTGACGCCTACCACTCGACGAAATAAGGCTACAACCGGGCGATAGAAACCTACCCACCACGCGGTAGCTCCCAAAGCCTTAAGTCTAGAAAACTAGGGTGTTATATAAGATCCAATGAACTCAGCCACCTCATACCCCCCACACGACCTTTACATCTTCCAGCTCTATGGTCAGTCGAGCATTATCTTTCTTGAGCTGCTCCACCTCGAGCTAAGACATTGATACGCCCAAAATAGACTACGTAATAACGCAAGTGTACGCGCCAAATCAAGTAATATAAAGTGAGAAAATATCGTTCCCTCGGAGAAGTAACTAATTTAGATCTCGCAAGTAATGGCTTTACCTTTTCTTTAAATTCAAGCTGGGTGATTAAAAGTGAATTTAGATTAAGAACAATTAAAAGAAGATAAAATTAAAACTAAATAACGTTTACTTAAAAAGACTTTTATCAAATTGGAGAAATAGTCTCGTACGTTGATTTCTTTTACCTATTGCAATGAGTTTTAAAGTAATCTTCCATGAAATGATTAATTACTATCTTGCAACGATTTGAAAGTGGAAGTCATCATCTCTCGATCTTAGAAATTTGTTTACCATAATTCCCCTAGTTATCTCTAACTTAGGTATAACAAGAATAACATAGAGCACTCAAATCACTATTGCTAACACACGATGAAATCTTTTCTCTCTTTATGCTATGTTGAATTTTATGCTACATGTACGACACTCCTCTCTCGAATCTTGCAGTGCAGTATAAAGACGGAATTTTGGCTAAAGAATTATATGACTCTTCTCCCGAATCTCGCCATGCAAAATGAAGGATTCAACCCTAAATTACGTAAATCCTCTCTCGAATCTCGCCATGTAAGTTAGAAGAAGAATACTTGATCCAAAAATTTCACAAAATAAAACATAAATCCAACAAAGATAGGTTTTCAAATAATCATAAAAGAGAAATTACAAACACCACATCACAATAAGTCAAAGTACTCTCAACATACAAGACCAAGAAATTTAGTTCATGCTTGAAGAATGAAACCACACAACAAGGAAGATCTTACTACATATGCTTTTAGAAGTTAAAATGCTGCAGGAATTTGTGTTTAGATCTTGCTTTAGAGCCTTCTTCCTTCTTGCCGGTGCGTCCAAACCGTAGTCGTTCTTCTTCTTCTCCTTCTCCAAGATGATGGCTCTAAGAACTCTATCTCCCTCAAGAATTTCGTCTCTCCATTAAGTATGAAATTCCCCTCTTAAAAATGAGCAGCCGCCTCCCAATAGATGCATCCTTCCATATTTGAATTTGGAACAAAATTCAAAATTCAAACTTTAAATCTGCTCGGGACTTGTTATAGTAACGAAAACAGGTTTTTATAACAAATGCACAGCCAAAATATAGTTCCAACTCTTACTTCTCCGGTTCGATTTCCACGGCATTCCTAATAGGAAAAACATATGCAAAATAGCTTAATCAACCTTAAATAAAATAAATATGAATTTATGAATATTTATACTAATTTAGATTATTTCTTCTCATTTATCACAAATATTACGCAAAAATAAGGAACTAGATAACTTTTTTTGGGAAGTTATCACACCTCCACACTTAAACTTTTGCTAGCCCCTAGCAAAGATAATTCATATCAATAAATTGGATGAAATAGTATCAAGATGCAAATTCTAATAATCCTTCTTGAAAAATAAATTAATCAAGGCTTACTCACGAGATTCGCTTTACTTAACTGATAGGCTTATCAATCAAACAATAAAAGCCCAATCATTCATAATTCCATTAATCAGATAAAAGATAAAACTCAAATAATATCTTAGTATGGTTCGTGCTTTTCTTTAAAAATAATTTACTCTCATGCAATTTTTCTCTTTGAACCTCCGTATTTATTAGAAAAGATAAGAATAGGCTAAGCTTTTGATTTAGCCTCCACATGAGTTAGTAGTTTAATTAAAAATAGGATAGACTTTGGCTTGATTAGGAATTATGGATAAACTTTGATAGCAGAATGACATCACCTAGTTAGTAATCCTAGTAATTCACGTAATTATGGGGTTTATCAACATATATATTTAAAACATATACTATTCATAGTAAGGATCATTCTAAGTATAAGTGCACATACCCGTGCCACATATCATTATGATGTTCAACCATTTTCTCTTCTTTTTTACTCATAGTTGGGATCATTCTATGTACATTTTCATATACCTAGGCTGCATATCACTATGACATAAATTTCTCTATATTTTTTTACCATCATAGTTGGGATCATTCCAAGTATGTGGACATATACTTAGGTCACTTATCACTATGAAATTCAATCATTTCTTTATAAAAATTAAACACCCATAAATTACCAACTTACTAAGATACAACTAGTAGAAATATTGGGAATTTAAGCATGAAATAATGTGTATGAAAAAGTTCAAGCTCAACTATTCCAGTGGAGATCAAAATGGAATACTACCTAAGCTTATATCTAGGCTTATATCATTGACTTAGTTTTTCCTCATCCCTCCCATTATTTGTAGAGGTCAATATCAAAAGATTGTCTGGGAAGTAAACAAAAATTGTGTGCATAAAAACAAAAATCCTTAAATGAGCTTTATCACAAAAAATCTTACTAATTTCAAATTCACTAATTGAACTCTTTGGATTGTTCAGTCATACCAATTAATTATCATTAAATATATCTAGAATAGCATATTGATTAATTGAAACAAGAATTAAGATCATTCAAATTATGGTTTAATGAATTATTCTTCATCCAAATTGTAGGGGTTATAACACCCTCACCTTCACACTTAAATCCTTTCCTAGTCCCTAGCAAAGATATCTTTTTACCATGAAGATATTCTAAACTAGTTTTCCTAATAAGCATAATAGCATACAGAAGAAAAAAATTGAAATGTAAATAACTTCCTTGAAATTGGTTTGCCCACAACTCTGTCCAAGTGTTTTTAGGATGATCTTGGTTTCATAGAGTTTCATTCATCTTTTCTTACTGAGCTTCATCATTAAAAGTAGTGCAAAACCTGTAAACAAATAATTATACACATTTTTTCAAATTAAGATGCTCGATAGATAAGTCAAACGAAAGTGCAGTGTCAACATCATGAAATATAGTAGTATATGAGTGTTCTAATCATTTCAGCAAATAACCAAAATAAATAAGAGACAGTGAAGTACATATTGTATATCATAATACTTGTTTATTTTGGCATGCGTGACTATCATCAGATATCATTAACCACAACAAAAACTTAGCATGATCATTATCAAAAACTTTACCCTGACTTTATTATTTTCATTTTAAAATCTAAAGTCCAATTAATAATATATGTTAACCAATAAACAATGAGTTTTGTGCATCACAGATAGAATCCACAGTACATCCAAGTGCATCATAGTTAGAATCCTAAAAATATTATCAAAATACAAATTGTAATGTTCCGGAATGTAGCCTCCAAGGTGTCACGCCTCAAATATAAATCACCCAAAATATAGTCCATACCAATAACATATCCAAATGTAGTGTAGAACAAAATATAGAAAATATAATCTACGATAAAATATAATCAAAACTATGCAAAAGTAAAGGTGGATAGGGGGTAATCCTACTCCTCCTCGTCGTCTTCCGCATCCTCGTCATCTTCTTTATCCTCATCATCTTCCGCATCCTCGTTATCTTCCGCATCCTCATCATCTTCTTCATCCCCGTCATCTTCTACAACCTCCGCTGGATCAACTCTAGTTCGGTCTGATGTCAGAAGGTAGACAACATCATCAAATTGGCCCAACATCCTAAAATTCGACTCTGACATCAAAATCTTTGATCTTTCCATGATCTTTTGCATGTTGGCATGAATATCTTCAAACTGCTCTTTTTTCATACAGACGCTGACACCGCTGATAGGATTTGATGTACTCAATATACTACATTAAAAGATCGGGGTCTGTGACATGATCGGCCGCTGGAATATCAATACATATAGGGTTCGATGCTGGTGTCCGTGAGGTCTGAGCATGACCTCATGGCCTCCAACTACTCCCCCTCTCCTGGGCTCCTGTATCAACCTTGACATTGACTTCGACAATCATTTTAGTAATATGGCACTTCACAGGTGTAACCATGTCCTCCTCATCCTTTTCCACACTATCACTAAGACACAACTCAGTTATGAGGGTTAGAACCAAAGCTGTCGAGGCTTCACCTCTCTAATTTTCTACCTAAGTTGCAATATAATAATCTTCCATAAATCAAACTATAGTCCCTTTATAATAACGTAGATCAAAGCTATCTTGTCCGATGCAATAGTGTTCAGGTGTCGGGTGGGCATAATACTAGCATTAATGAATAGAAGCTACACTTTCGCCTCCCTAGTTACACATGATGTCTTTAGTACTTTTTGTGTTTTACTCGCCCACTCCGATGTCGGTGTGCAACACACAGCGTCCGTTATTTCCTTAAGAGATATCTTAGCGAGAATTTCCACATTATCGTCATAACCTTGATCCTCCAAATTGAACATGACACTAATCCTCTCTGCAGAAAAATTAACCTCCTTTCCTCTGACATTCACTATCTCTCCCTCTATGCTTTTAGCATTTGCATAAAATTCATAAACCATGGGAAGAATAGCCTCAGTCCTCGGGTGGCAGAACGCCTCCTACTGGAGCGTCTGAATCCTCTCAGCATAAGTGACACTCCACGCCCTCTGTTTCATTTTGAAACTTCTTTCAAAGATGAAAGGGAGCATTTTCAATGATTGAAACCAGTATCCAGCTGCCTCACTCAAAAATTTCATTGCTTTCTCTCTGACAATCTCCTTCCCCTTCTTCTTGGTATCCCTCCGTTTTGATGACATAATCCAAGTAAAGATACATAGAAAAAAAACCATACTGAAAATTTGTTTATACTTTGAAATTTTCATTGAAGCAGGGTCAGAAATAATACCTCAAAAAATTTCAAATCCTAGACTTTAGAAGCTCTCACGGTCCTTGTTTAACATGACTCGCCAGCGCTCCCAAAAATCTGATCACACGATTGGTATAGCCGTCTCAAAACTGTTCTCTGATTGCCTCCCCCTTCATCTTTTGACCTAGCCAGAAAATCAAGAAGACCTAATTTTGGGTCTGATTTCTACAATGTGTTGGGGTTTAAGGGACTTAACTCTAAGTCTTTCTCCCAAAATCAACATCCACTATCTCAGTCCAGTTATTCTGTTGAATGCCTTTTGCGCTCGGAAACTGGGCTGCTTCACCGGTGTTGCCCGATGTCGTCGCCCCAGAAGGTCCGATAACGCCACTTGGTGCGGCACGGCGGCGGTGTTCCCTCTCTCTTTTCCAATGACGTGTGTTGCCGATCAACTACCTCCACCACGTCGATCGCTAATCTCCGCTATGCTTTTGGATTCGCCGCTCCCTCTCTTGCCCTAAATCACGAGTTAGGGTTTTGGGGGAAAAAGGAAAGAAATAGGGGTTTTTTATTTAAAGGATTAAAATGACTTATTAAATCCAAAACGGTTTTGGGAATAAATAATTGTGGACTAAAATGGAAAAACCATCATTATCTTAATTCAAATTACCCCAACTCGCTGGAATGGCGATTCACGCGTGCCGGTTCAGCCGAACCGGCACCAGCAGGCAGCAACGCCTTTCTTAAGGCAAGTGGACAGAAACTTAATTCTCATTACATATGTTTTCAGGTTGTTGTAACAACTGGCCGCTGTTTGACAATTTCAATTTCCTTCAAAATTCCTGCAAATTTTGTCCAGATTTTTCGTTCCTGCTGATTATTGGGTATAGTCAGCAAGGGTCAAGTGTTTTCGCTCCCTCCAATATTGTTACTCTACTAACAAACACCAACAAAATTTACATATTCAAAAATATACAAACACATATTTATATATAAATTATAAGATACGGTGGGTTGCCTCCCACCAAACGCCTCATTTAGAATGTCCCGGCCGGATTTTTTTCCTCTCAGCTTGTCATTGTAAATTTATGACCATTGTCACACGATGATCATTATCTACATAATAATTCTTCAATCTTTGGCCGTTCACTTTGAACTCAGAGCCATCTTTCTTGTTGCAAATTGTTACCACTCCAAACGGGTGCACCTCTTTTACTCTAAATGGTCCCGATCATCTAGACTTAAGTTTGCCTGAAAATAATTGTAGTCTCGAGTTAAATAAAAAGACTAATTGTCTCGTCTTGAACTCTTTTACAATTAGTCTTGAATCATGCAATTTCTTTGTCCTTTCCTCATATATCCTCGAACTCTTATATGTGTTCGATCGAATCTCATCCAATTCATTAATCTGGAGTAGTCTTTTCTTGCCCGCTTCTTGAAAGTCAAAATTCAATTTTTTATGGCCCAATAAGCTCTATGCTCCAACTCCATCGGAAGATGACACGCCTTCCCATAAATCATTTTGTACGGGGTCAATCCTATAGGAGTTTTAAATGTCATTCTATAGGCCCAAAAAACATCATTTAGCTTTTGCGACCAATCCTTGCGAGTGGCATTTACCGTTTTTTTTCTAATATTGATTTAATCTCTCGATTTGAAACTTCTGCTTGGCCATTGGTTTGCGGATGGTAGGCGAGGGTAACTTTATGAGTCACTTCATATTTCTTTAATAGTGATTTAAATTGCAGATTGCAAAAGTGTCCCCCTTCATCACTAATTATAACCCTAGGTGTACCAAATCTAGTGAAAATATTAGACCTTAGAAATTTTAGTACAACTTTGGCATCATTTTTTGTGAGGCTATCGACTCTACCCACTTCGAGACATAATCTATGGCTAACAAAATATACAGATTCTCGTTTGAGTTTACGAAGAGACCCATGAATTCTATCCCTCATACATCAAATATTTCTATTTCTAGGATATTAGTCATAGACATGTTTCCACCGCGATAAATATTTCTCACTCTTTGACATTGGTCGCATTGTTCTACAAAGTTATGAGCATCCTTAAATATTATTGGCCAATAAAAACTCGCTTCTAAAACCTTCATAGCAGTCCGGTCTCCCATAAAATGTCCTCCGTATGGGGATGCGTGACACTTTTCCAAAATACTTTGGACTTCAACTTCGGGTACACACCTACGAATAACTTGATCAACACCAATTTTGAATAGGTATGGTACATCCCATAGGTAAAATTTCACCTGTTAAAGAAACTGTTTCCTTTGTTGGTAATTAAAATCCGAGAGAAACACTCTACTAATGATATAATTAACAAAATCTGCATACCATGGAGTGTTACCTTCTGTGATTGCTAGCAGTCTTTCATCTGGAAAACTCTCCCTAATCTCAACATGAATGTCTTTCTCACACTCATACTCTAGTCATGATAAATGGTCGGCAATTGGGTTCTCTGCTCCCTTACGGTCTTTGATCTTGAGATCAAATTCCTGTAGGAGAAGTACCCATTTTATAAGTCTTGGTTTTGCGTCTCATTTTTCCATTAAATATCGAATAGCTGAATGATCCGTGAAGACCACAACCCTTGAGTTTATCAAATATGAACGAAATTTGTCAAACGCAAAAACCACAGCTAGTAACTCTTTTTGGGTGGTTGTGTAATTGATTTGAGCACTCATAAGCGTTTTAATAGCGCAGTACATGGTGTGAAAAATTTTATTATGCACTTGACCCAATACCGCTCCTACTACATAATTGCTAGCATCACACATTAAAGTAAAAGTTAGAGACCAATCATGGGGCAATAATAATAAGAGATGGAGTTACATTTTCTTCAAAGTTTGAAATGCATCTAAACAACTTTCATCAAAAATATAAGGATTATCTTTTTCAAGAAGTTGACTTAAGGGTTTAGATAATTGTGAAAAGTTTCTGATAAATCGCCTATAAAATTCTGCATGGCCTAAAAAACTATGACTGCTTTTACATTGTTTGGTGGAGGCAGCTTTTCAATGACTTCTTTCTTTGCTTGGTCCACTTCTAACCCTTTATTAGACACCTTGTGCCCTAGCATAATACCCTCACGTGTCATGAAGTGGCACTTCTCTCAATTCAGAACTAGATTAGCTTGCACACATCTACCCAAGGCTTTCTTCAATACCTCTAAGCAACCATCAAATGATTTTCCAAAAATAGAAAAGTCATCCATGAAAATTTCAATACCATCATCCATCAAGTCCGTGAAGATGGAGATCATACAACATTGGAATGTGGCAGGGGCATTACATAATTCAAACATCATTTTACGGAATGCAAATATCCCATATGGGCACGTGAATGTCGTCTTCTCCCGATCTTCAAATGCTACCATAATTTGGTTATAATCAGAATAGCCGTCCAAGAAGCAAAAGTACTCGTTCCCTGCTAATCTGTCTAATACCTGGTCGATTAATGGTAATGAAAAATGATCCTTTCTTGTTGATTTATTTAACTTCCAATAATCCATACATATTCTTCAACCTGTTACTACTATAGCGGGTATTAGTTCATTATTATCATTTTGTTGGACAGTCATACCTCCCTTCTTAGGTGCACATTGAACTGGACTTACCTATTTACTATCAGAAATGGGGTAAATAAAACATTCATCTAGCCACTTAATTATCTCCTTCATTACTACTTCTTTCATGGGAGAACTAAGTCTACATTGACGCTTAATGGATTCTTTAGAATTGTCTTCAAATAATATTTTTTACATACAAATAGAGGGGCTAATTCCATGCATCTCCTCCTTAAATTCACGAAACACGTTCAACAATTTTTCTTCGTTCGCGTGCTCTAAAGATGAGTAGATGATGTCCGACAAAATATTTTTTTTCCTAAGAAAGCATATTTCAGATTTTTAGGTAAAGGTTTTAACTCTAATAAGGGAGGTTCAAGATTAGAAGGTTTAAAAACTTTTGAGTCGCTTAGCCTAATTAATGTCTCAAATTTTTTAAAGGGTGGTAGCCGCTCACATACCTCAAAGGCCTTCACATACTCTTCCATTTCGAACTCATCTGTCCACTCTTTGTTGGTTAAAAGCTTTAACAGTTTGAGATTTATGTCCACCTCGTTATGTATTAATTGAGGATGCACTTCTACTTCCTCGATGAGATGACATTCTTCCCTATCGTTTGAGAATTTTTTAGCTTTAAGAATATTAAATGTCACTTATTCCTCATTAACTCTCATCGTTAACTCACCTTTTTGGACATCTATGAGTGTCGGCCCCGTTGTTAAGAAAGGTCTTCCTAAAATAATGAGCACATCCGTATCCTCGTCCATGTCCAAAACTACAAAGTCGGCCGGAAAAATGAATTTCTCTACCTTGACCAATACATTTTCAACAACCCCCTTAGGAAATACTAAGGATCTATCGGACAACTGAAGAGTGAGAGATGTTGGAAAAATCTCCCCGAGACCTAACTTCGCATAGATAGATAAAGGCATTAGGTTTACACTAGCCCCCAAATCACACAATGCTCTCCCGACAAACTTCACTCATATTGAACATGATTTTGTGAAGCTTCCAAGATCTTTTAATTTTGGAGGTAGTTCTTTTTGTAGTATTGCACTACACTCCTCCATCAATGCAACTATTTCTTATCTACGATTTTACTCTTCTTGGATAAAATATCCTTCATAAACTTAACTTGACATTTGTTCCAATGTCTTGGCAAACATAATATTTATGGTTAACTTCTTGAAGATATCCATAAATTTTTGAAATTGTTTATCTAGCTTAGTCTTTGCTAGCCTAGATGGGAAAGGTGGTGGAGGATAAATGATTTCTTTTGTCTTATTTGTTGGTAGATGAATTTTGATCACCTCCCGTTCCTTATCCTCTACGGGTTTTCCTTCACGCGACTCACTTAGTTTACTCTCTTGTTCTCTCCTCTCGCCATTTCTAGTTTTCTCTAGCAACCTGTCTCCACTTAGAATTTCTACCCCACTTCTTAGAGCGATGCATTGCAATGATTATTTGGTTCCTCTCCTGTTGGATTAGGTGTAGTATCTGATGGCAATGAACCCATCAGCCTTTTGCTTAATATAGTTGATAGTTGACCCAGTGTGGTTTCTAAGGATCTTAGAGACGACTTAATACCTCCCATCCTAGACTCATTCTTTTAAAACATCCCTACAATGAATTCATCGGTTAATTTTCTAGGAATTGCTTGATTGTTTTGAGGGTTATTTTGTATGGGGTTCAAATTTTGATTGAATCCTGGTGGTTGATTATTTCTCCAAGAAAAATTAGAATGATTTTGCCACTCGGGGTGATAGTGATTCGCAAAACCATTTGGTATTTGCCTTTGTGGGCCTCCTATATTTAATTGCTTCCTCTATAATTTAGTTTAATTGCTCTACCGTGAGTAGTGCACTAGGTGTTGGATTAGATAACAAATCTAGCCTCTTATTAATCAAGTTAAATTATGATGTCATTTGAGCCGCTAGAGAGGTGATTTGATCTACTTGGTGCACCCCCACCGGATTACTATTGTCGTGCCTTTTATACGCTTGATAGTTATTAGTGGTTAAATCTTCTAATATGGCATAAGCGTCCTCTGGATATTTCTTTATTAAAGAGCCTCTCGCAGCTCCGTCAACTAAAATCATAGTCGTTGTTTGCAACCCGCTATAGAATGCAGAGACTTGTTAGTGTTGGGCTAAACCGTGATGTGAGCATTTTCTTAACAACTCTTTGAAACGCTCCCAAGCATCATAAAGAGTTTTCCCATGAGTTTGCATAAAAGTAGTAATGTCTCTAATCAACTTAGTGGTCTTCGAAGGTGGGAAATACTTGTTTAAAAAATTTTCCACTAATTGATCCCATGTGGTGATAGCGTCATTTGGTAAGGACTCCAACCAATCCTTCGCTTGTCCTTCTAAGGAAAAAGGAAATGCTCTTAGTTGAATAGCTTTGGCGGACACAGCATTAGCTTTAAACATGTCGCAAATTGCTAAGAAAGTCCTCAAATGAGAGTTTGCATCTTCATGGCTAAGACCCCCAAACTTGTTATATTGTACTTGTTGCATAATAAATGAGTCCATTTTAAAATTATTGGCTTCTATGGCTGGTCGAGCTATACTAGAGTGCAAACCTCCTCTAAAAGGTGTGTTATAATCTTGACATGTCATTCGAGGAATCACTAGTTGATTATTTTGATCAACATGACCATTAAGGTTTAAGTGATCTTTATTGTCATCTATTACTTGTTGTCCATTATTATCCATCACATGATGAATAATATTCTCTGTTCTAAAAATTCTTTGATTTTCTCTACAAGTGCGCTCAATTTCTAAGTTAACGACAGTAATTTCGGATTTTGTTACCTTGACATACACTAGTGAAATTCAAATTAGATAACAAAAGTAACATAAAAATAAAATGCTTGATCTTCAAATACTAAAGTTTTACTAATATTACGAGAAATAAACACTAAATCAGTTGCACTTTCCCGACAACGGCACCAAAAACTTGATACGCCCAAAATAGACTACGTAATAATACAAGTGCACGTGCCGAATCAAGTAATATAAAGTGAGAAAAAATCGTTCCCTCGGAGAACTGACTAATTTAGCGCTCGCAAGTACTAGCTCTACCTTTTCTTTAAATTCCAGCGGGGTGATTAAAAGTGAATTTAGATTAAGAACAATTAAAAGAAGACAAAATTAAAACTAAATAATATTTACTTAAAAAGACTTTTATCAAATTGGAGAAATAGTCTCGTACGTTGATTTCTTTTGCCTATTGCGATGAGTTTTTAGAGTGATCTTTCAAGAAATGATTAATTACTATCTTGCAACGATTTGAAAGTGCAAGTCATCATCTCTTGATCTCAGAAATCCATTTATCTTAATTCCCCTAGTTATCTCTAACTTAGGTAGAACGAGAATAACATAAAACACTCAAATCGTTGTTGCTAACACAAGATAAAATCTCCTCTCTTTATGCTATGTTGAAATTTATGTTACACTTACGCCACTCCTCTCTCGAATCTTGCAGCGCAGTATAAAGACAGAATTTTGACTAAAGATTTACATGACTACTCTCTCGAATCTCGCCGTGCAAAATGAAGGATTTACTCCTAAATTACTTAACTCATCTCTCGAATCTTGTCACGTAAGTTAGAAGAAGAATACTTGATCCAAAAATTCCACAAAATAAAACATAAATCCAACAAAGATAGTTTTTCAAACAATTATACAAGAGAAATTACAAACATCACATCACAATAAGTCAAAGTACTCTCAACTTAACATACAAGACCAAGAAATTTAGTTTATGCTTGAAAAATGAAACCACACAATGAGGAAGATCATACTAGACATGCTTTTAGAAGTTAAAACACTGCAGGACTTTTCGTTTAGATCTCGCTTTTCAGCCTTCTTTCTTCTAGCCAGTGCGTCCAAATCCTAGCCGTTTTTCTTCCTCTTCTTCTCCAAGATGATGACTCTTAGAACTTTATCTCCCTCAAGAATTTTGTCTCTCTATTAGGTATGAAATTCCCCACTTAAAAACAAGCAGCCCCCTCTCAATAGATGCCTCCTTCCATATTTGAATTTGGCGCAAAATCGAAAATTGAATTTTAAATCCACCCAGGACTTGTTATAATAACTAAAATAGGTTTCTGTAACAACCGCACAACCAAAATATTATTCCAACTCTTACTTCTCTGGTTCGATTTCCACAACATTCCTAATAGGAAAAACATATGCAAAATAACTTAATCAACCTTAAATAAAATAAATATGAATTTATGAATATTTATACTAATTTAGATTATTTCTTCTCATTTATCACAAATATTACTCAAAAATAAGGAACTAGATAACTTCTTTTGGGAAGTTATCAGACATCGTGATATCTGCTACCTCAGTACAATGGAGCGACTCCGCGACGGTCGCTTCAGCAGCAACCAGCCTCCCGCAAAGAGCCCTGACCTCTGCATCAGCCATGCTCACCTTCCCCTGGAGTGCCTCGACCTCAACCCGTGAAGAAGATAATTAGGATTCTACATTAACCAGTAAAGAAAGAACTTGCTTCTTCTTCTTCTTCTTCTTCCGAGCCGCCGACAACGGGTCCTCGAACACAGCCAGCTTCGTTCGCAAGGAGAGAAAATCATCATTCGTAGCCACATAATTATCGTTCTAGTAAGTTACGATATCACGCATCTCGTCCAATTGCAAATGCAAACAATAGATTATTGCAACGCACAAACCCAAATCAAAGGAGGAAATACATAAAGGGCAATAAGCGTTCCGTTAGGAAGAGCGCTCGGCAAGCAGAGCATTCTCAATTTTTTCCTTAGTCGCCACCAGTGGCAGTTGTGGGTCCTCTTTAGAAACTGGATCATCCGCATGTAGCTATAGGTATCAGGCCTGACCCTTCAAAGTGATTGGAAACACTAGGCATAACAACTGATCTGGGGCGATAAAAATTCTCATTATAGTGAGGAAATGATTTACGTGTTCGAACAGATCCTCTGTTCCGTCGAACATCTCAATGTTAGGGAGTTTGAAGTAGTGTGGTACTGGATGAGATGGGACTTGGGGGATGAGAGGGCGGCGAGAAAGGATGTCCCGTTGTCCAAGTTTTTCATATTCTTGAGCAATCACCTCGCGAATTTCCTTGTCGGTGAGCCTTTCACTCGGCGGCACACCGGCTACTTCTTCCAGATAATGCTAGCGGCCGCCTCCAGCGCCCCGATGAGAAGGGTGGGTGGAACTTGCGACATCAAAAAATTCTTCAGATTCGTTCTCCCTGTGGGGGGCTTGCTGTAACGCCCTTGCTTTTTTGATGTTTATTTGAAATCCCTTTAGTGACGTATTTTGACGTCATGGCGTTACGTTGACGTGTAGTTGACCGGTACCGTTGCTATAGCGTGACTTTTGCTCATTTGGTATCTGAGGTATTGGCTTATAATATCAGCTTAGTTAATTTCTTGTGAGTTTTGATATTCCCTTGCGAGCCAAGGTTCGTTTTGGAACACGACAGAGCCTTTTTGGGATATTTGATGTTTTGGCCTTCATGGGAGTTTTTACCTGAGTTCGGTTCATCAAATATTAAATTCGACTTCGTCGTTGGATTCGTAGCGTCAATATTTAGCTACGGCGCGAATTTCGTAGAAATTTGAATTGATTAGAATTATATGATATTATAACATATGTATATAATATATTATTATATTATATTATATCATGTACTATTATATTATATTTATCATCCATTAGAGATAACATATAATATATTATATGTTATGCATATAATCATTCCTATGTAATACCCATGCGAGACCTTGTGTTGTGCATCGATTATAGAGAATTGACAAGGTAACTATCAAGAACAAATATCCCTTACCGCAGATAGATGATTTGTTTGATCAATTGCGTGGTAGTACAGTGTTTTCGAAGATTGATCGTCGTTCGGGCTATCATCAATTGAGAATCCGCATGTCGGATTTTTCGCGGACTGCTTTCCATTCTCGATACGGGCATTTTGAGTTCTTGGTAATGTTCTTTGGATTGACGAACGGGCCCTCTGCCTTTATAGACATGATGAACCGAGTGTTTATGGATTTCTTGGATTGTTTCGTGGTTTTTTTCATCGATGATGTCCTGATTTATTCTCGGAGTACTGAGGATCATGCCCAACACTTGTGTTTAGTTCTGTCTACTTTAAAGGAGCATAAGTTGTATGCCAAGTGGAGCAAGTGCGAGTTTTGGCTACCACAGGTTTCCTTTATGGGTCATGTGGTTAATAAGGATGGTATTTCTGTTGATCCAGAGAAGATTACAGCCGTGTTGGATTGGAATAAACTTACCACACCCGAAGAGATAAGAAGTTTTTTTGGGTTGGCAGGATATTATAAAAAAATTATGGAGGGATTCTCTATGTTGCCTACGTCGCTGACTAAGCTTACGCAGAAGAATGCAACCTTCATCTGGAGCGATAAGTGCGAAGAAGCTTTCCAGGAATTAAAACAGAGATTGTGCAGTGCTCTAGTTTTTAATTGCCTATCGAAGGAGTAGAGTATGTTGTTTATGTATATGCATCACATGTCGATTGGGATGTGTTCTGATGCAAGAAGGTAAAGTAATTGCGTATGAGTTGAGACAGTTAAAGACTCATGAAAGAAACTATCCCAAACATGATTTGAAATTTGCGGTTGTGCTTTATGCTTTGAAGCCGTGGAGGCATCTGTTATATGGCGTCTTGTGCAAGATCTATACTGACCATAAAAGCTTGAAGTATGTCTTCACTCAGAAGGAGCTGAATTTATGTCAGCGTAGATGGTTGGAGTATGTCGCAGACTATGATGTTGACATTTTATATCATCCAGGTAAGGCCAATGTGGTAGTCGATGCATTGAGTAGAAAGATCGCGCAAATCTTTAACCTTTCTGTAGAATCCTTGGTGGAAGAATTTTTGTTATTGAACGCTTCTGTTGGGAGTAGTGACTCACCAAGTAAGTTGGAAGTGTTAGAGCCCTCTTGGATTACACTCATACGGCTGCATCAGAAGGATGATTCTAATTTGCTGCACCTCTATAATAGAACTGAGAAAGGGGAGTTACCAAACTTTTCCATTGATGACATGGGTACTTTAAAGTACCGCGATAGATATTGTATCCCCGCTATTGTGGATATTCAAGCAAGGATATACAATGAAGCGCATGAATCTAGTGTTGTCTACCACCCTGGTTATACCAAGATGTACCGAGATCTGAAGCAAATCGTTTGGTGGTATGGTATGAAAGCTGATATAGCCAGGTTTGTGTCAGATTGCCTCACCTGCAAGCGAGTTAAGGCTGATCATAGAAGGCCAGGTGGCAAGTTGACGCCTTTAGAGATTCCAGGTTGGAAATGAGAGAGTATTTTCATGGATTTTATTACTGGTTTGCCTAGATCTCCCAGAGGGCATGATTCTGTTTAGGTTATAGTGGATAGACTAACGAAGTGTGCTCACTTCGTGCCTTTCAAGATTAATTACTTCATGAAGAAAATAGCAGAGTTGTACTTGGATGTGGTTATCATGCTACATGGAGTGTCGGTGAGTATTGTGTCAGATCGAGACTCTAGGTTTACGTCTCGCTTTTGGAAAAGTTTGCAGGAAGGGTTGGGTACCGATCTGAGGTATTTCACCCCTCATTATCCACAGACCAATGGTCAGACAGAGAGAGTAAACCAGACTGTAGACTATATGATCAGATGTTGTATTTTGGACCACGGGGGAGCATGGGATGAGCGACTCAAATTGATGGAGTTTGCTTATAATAACAGTTATCAAGAGAGCTTGCAGATGACCCCGTTTGATGTCTTGTATGGGAGACGTTGCAGAACTCCTTTGTTTTGGGCCGAAGTTGGTGAAAGACCATTGTTGGGTTATGAAGCTTTCGAAGAAATTGATATTTCTGTGAGACATATTCGAGAGAAGCTTTGAATAACTCAAGAGCATTATGAGAAGAACGTTAATCGTCGAAGGACTGGATTGGAATTTGTTGTTGGGGACATTGTTTTTCTTAAAGTTTCCCCGATGTCTGGTATAAAGAAGATTGAAAAGGACGACAAACTGGATCCTAGGTATGTGGGCCCTTTTAAAGTTGTTGAATGCATTGGGGTGTCAGCTTATATTATATATTTGCCCGCAAGTTTTTTTGGTGTGCACGATGTGTTTCACGTGAGCCAGTTGCGAAAATGTGTGCTTAGAGACCGACAGGTTCTTGATTCTGTACCCCCGTTGGAGCCTAATCTTTCCTATGTTGAGGTACCTATTCGCAATTTGGATACTCAAGATCGGGTGTTGCGAAGGAAGGTCATACCCATAGTTAAAGTTTTGTGGCGCAACCAAGATGTGGAGAGCACGACTTGGGAGTTGGAGTCAGCGATGAGGGAGGCTCATCCTCATCTGTTCTCCTAGTTTTTGTTGGTATGTGTTTCTATTCTATAATCTTTGATTATTTTCCTTCTATAGTGGAATCTTTTGTGTGTAAAGTTTCGGGACGAAACTTTCTTTTAAGGGGAGTGGTTGTAACGCCCCTGCTTTTTTGATGTTTATTTGAAATCTCTTTAGTGACGTATTTTGACGTCAGGGCGTTACATTGACGCGTAGTTGACGGGTACCGTTGCTGGAGCATGACTTTTTCTCATTTGGTATCTGAGGTTTTGTCTTAGAATATCAGCTTGACTAATTTCTTGTGAGTTTTGATATTCCCTTGCGAGCCGGGGTTCATTTTGGAACACGGCGGAGCCTTTTTGGGATATTTGGTGTTTTGGCCTTCAGGAGAGTTTTTACCCAAATTTGGTTCGTCGAATCTTAAATTCAACTTCATCGTTGGATTTGTAGCATCGATATTTAGCTACAGTGCGAATTTCGTAGAAATTCGAGTTGATTTGAGTTATATGATATTATAACATATGTATATTATATTATATTATATCACCTACTATTATATTATATTTATCAGCCACTAGAGATAACATATAATATGTTATATTCTATGTATATAATAATTTCTATGTAATATTATATTAGATAGATAAAGATAAAGATCAATTACTATTCATCATCTCCCTCCCCAAACTATCGGACCAAGAACGCGAAAGACAGGGCAGCAGGTTTTGCTAGGCTTTCGGCCACCACTTGTAGGTGGTCCGGTGCATGAAATCGACATCGGAGAGTTGATCTGGAAATCTCTCGCCAAGATCTACATGTTGGTGGTAGGTAATTTTGATTTCGTGGACTTTTGGCGTTAGGGTTTTTCACATTGACTCTCTTTTGTCCTGAAAAGTTTTAGGAATTGTTGTCTAAGGGTTCTTGTGGCCAGATCCTCGATGAGAAGCGTTGTGTGGCCGGATTCCGGCCGGATCGAGGCAAGTGATGATTTCTTACCCTTGCCAAGCTTTTCTTTTCCTTGTATTTTTCTGTGTTAGTCAGTTAGGGGTCAGGTAGGATTCGGCCATTGCCGATCTGTTGATTCTGTAGAAAATTTGGCGACTTTGGGAGGAGATAATTCGCCGTTCATCATAGGTTAATTCATTGTATATGCAAGTCTTAGTAAATTCGTCGGGATAGCGTATAGAATCTAAGGGAAATGCGTCGAGAATCTAGGCATTGAGTGCTCTGAGAGTCTAAATAAAAAGTGTTGAGTGTGCTTGATACACTCAATGCAGCGTTGAGTGAGCTGAGAGACTAAGTAAAAAAGTGTTAAGTGTGTTTAATACACTCAACGCAGCGTTGGGTGAGCTGAGAGGCTAAGGCTCCGTTTGGGGGACTTATTTTCACCGGTCAAGCGGTCACGACCGCATGAATCGGACCTTAATTAAGTCCTGGTTCATGCGGTCGTAACTACTTGACCGGTGAAAATAAGTCCTCCCAAACGGAGCCTAAGTAAAAAAGCGTTGAGTGTGCTGAATTCACTCAACGCAGCATTGAGTGAATACTTGGCATGGAGTGAAAGAGCGTTGAGTGTGCTGAAAGAACTCAACGCGGAATTGAGTGAACTTGACGCGGCGTCGATTGAACTCAAATGGCGTTGAGTGAAGGCAGGATCGTTGAGTCAGCAGGTATGGCGCTGAGTGCTTTGACTACACTCAACGCGGCATCGAGTGTACTCGATGCTTTTCCCCAGACTTAGTGTGGCGCTGAGTGCTTTGACTACACTCAACGCGGCGTCGAGTGTACTCGATGCTTTTCCCCAAACTTAGTATGGCATTGAGTGCACTGAATACACTCAACATGGCATCATGTATTTACTGCATTCGTAGTGTATACTCGACGAATCAGCTTGAACTTAGAAATTTCTCACCAAATTAAGTTGAATTCGACGAGTATGATTTGGGGTGATGTTAAGTATGGCTTTTGGTTGGCAGTGGATACAGGACCTTCAACCTAGTGCCAAATTGTGATCATTATGCTACTAGAGTTATTTTTGGGGCTGTGAATGTACAACCCCGTATCCGGCGAGTGGGGTCACCAGGAACCGGACCGGTCGGCTCTCTTTTCTCAAGTCTCGGGCAAGCACCAAAGGGGCCAGAGCTCGGCAGCCCCCAGCTCGCCCTAGCGAGCTCGGCTAGTGGCAGGCGAGTAGGGCTAGCCGGGCCCGCACTCGCCAGTAGGTAGGTAGAAGTGGCGAGTACCAGCCAATCCAGACACTCAACGCTGTTCTGTCTTTAGCGTTGAGTGAAGTCGAGACACTCAACGCCGTTCTGTCTTTAGCGTTGAGTGAAGTCCAGACACTCAACGCCATTCTATCTTTAGCGTTGAGTGAAGAACAAACACTCAACGTTGTTCTGTCTTTAGCATTGAGTGAAGTCCAGACACTCAACGTCGTTCTATCTTTAGCGTTCAGTGAAGTCCAGACACTCAACGTCGTTCTGTCTTTAGCATTGAGTGAAGTCCAGACACTCAACGTCGTTCTGTCTTTAGCGTTGAGTGAAGTCCAGACACTCAACGACATTCTACCTTGGTGTTGAGAGGAGCCCGCCCAGTCCACTCAGTTTGTCGAACGGAGCTCGGCATTCGTCGAACGGAGCTCGACGTTCGTCGAACGGAGATGGGCGTTTGTCGAACGGAACTCTGCATCCGTCGTGCTCAATTTCTCCAGTGCCGACCCGCAGGATCATGCAGTCCTAGTCCCAGGCGAGCCCGATAAGTGGCAGGCGAGTAGGGCCAGCCGGGCCCATAGTCACCGAAGTCCAGGGAGTGGCGGCGAGTGTCAGGTCCATCGAGCACTCGCCGCCCCAGGAGAGTGGAGGCTTCAGAGGGCCACTCTCCCAATAATCTATGATGCTTTTTACCATTTTGCCCCCGCTAGCTTGCCCATAGCATTTCAGAACTGCGGAGTTATGCTGTTGGCAGGCCAACCTGGACTGCACATAGCTGTTTGGAACAGTAAAGGTTGGCTATTTGCAGGCTATTTTCAGAAATATATAAATAGGACCTAAGGGATACCTCAAAAGGCAGGCTTACTTGTTCCCCAGTCTTCGAGCTCTTTCTGAGGTAGCCTTAGCTCGGCCTTTGGCTAAGGAGGGGAAGCGCTCCAACATCTTTCGGGTGTGTGGTGGGACCTCCACGTCGAGACCTTGGGTCAGCTTTCTTTTGTCATTTGGCTTGAAGGAGAGAAGTAAGTGTGCGATCACCCCTTCTCCAAGGGTGAACTCTACAAGAGACCGAGTTTTCGGTTTTAACATTTTGGTGCGGTGAGCATGGAGAGTGAACAACAAAAAAAATCTTTGGCAGACTCGATGACAGGAGAAGGACAAGGCTCAGACAGGTCCTACTCGCCACCCCCACCCCAGCTGGCCACGGTGGGGATGTTCGAAGATTTCAGGCAGGAGGTGATCAACCTTGTCAAGTTCGCACTCGACGTGCAGGCCGAGTGCTCTACTGCAGCGGTCCCAGTCTTGCCTGCCCCATCTCTGGGTAAGGATGCTCCCGACAGGCGAGCTGGTAAGGAGGTCGCCGAGGAAGGAAGGGGATGCGAGCTCCATGGGCGCGTGCTCTTCCCCGGCTCGGTAAGTAGAGGCCGGTTCGGCGAGGCGAGTGTGCGAGACCCTCCAACTCGCCAGACAAGGGGGGGGGGGGCAGCCCCTTCAGCGAGTTGGTTTCTTCTGCCCGAGTTCCCGAGGGGTTCAAGGAGCCCGAGATGTCTTACTACACCGGGAAGGGAGACCCGGTCCAGTACGTCTAGTGGTTCGAGGATATGGTCTCGATTTGGAAGATGTCGGATGGCTTCAAGTGCCGGCTCTTCGCCATCACCCTCAAGGAGAAGGCGAGGGAGTGATTTCACCAGCTGTCGGCCAGCTCCATTTATTGCTTCGAGGACCTGCGTCGGGGGTTCATGTTGAGATTCACCACCTCGAAGAGGAGGAAGAAGGAGTCGGAGTCCCAGTTCCACATTAAGCAGGGAGTGAACAAGACGTTGGGGAGTTACGTCGATCGGTTCTAGGAGGAGGTCACCCAAGTCCAGGAGATGTCAGGCCATAGCCTGATGATGACCTTCACCCTGGGGTTGCAACAGGATTTCTTCAGGATGGAGATGAAGAGAGTGTCGCCCCTCTCCTATGAGGAGCTGATGGAGCGGGCGGCGAGAGAGGTCGACGGGGAGGCGTCGAATCCGGAGTTTGCCCGGAAGCTGGCCAGGTGGGCCACAGAGGAGGAGGGATCGAGAGGTAGCAGAGGTCAGGAGGAGAGGAGAGTCGAACCCCGACAGAGGAAACAACGGTAACTTCAGGGGCAGCAGCAGCCCAGATGGGGGCGTCAGGAGGCGAACCGTCGGTTAGGCTGGAGGCCCGAGTGGCAAGACTAGGGGCCACAGAGAGGTTACCAGGGAAGGGACCACCAACAGGGGGGCCAGGATCAGTTCCACCCCCCCCCCCCCCCCGGGTTGGAGGCAAGCGCAAAGACCTCCCCTGCCCGATCAAAATCAGGCTATGACCATAACCATGGGGGAGAGGAGGAGAGCGGCGTGAAGGAGGAGGAGAGAAGTCAGGGTGGAGTTGTCCTACTGCGACTTCCACCAAGAGGAAGGGCACGCCACGGGCACGTGCCCGGAGTTCCTCGAGATGAGAGGAAACAAGGATCAATATCAGCATCAGAGCCGCCAGGAGGTGACGATTGAGGATGTCCTGCCTCGGGCGGAGGAGGATCGATATGAAGACCGGGCGGACGTCGGGACCCGGGGAGGGATCAGAGTGATCCATGGGGGTGGGGATTGAGGCTTCTTGGAAGGAAAGCCTCCACACCATGTACCGTTGGAGCATTGGCTCCACATCCCAGACCACACCCCCAGAAGAGAAGATTACTTTCTCAAGGAATGATATGTCGGATCATGAGGATCCCTTCTGCGATGCGCTGGTCATCCAGACGGCCATAGAGAATTTCACTGTCTCTAGGATCCTCATTAACAATGGGAGCTCCGTCAACATCATCTTCAAGAAGGTGTTTGATGCGATGAGAGTGGAGGCGAAGAGGGCGCTAGCTTTAGATGGCCCTTTGTTTGGGTTCTCAGGGGAAAGGAAGGAGGTAGAAGGAGGAGTGGGGATCCACGTCACCCTGGGGGGGGGGGGGGGGGCAGTCCCGGAACTGCCAATTTGTCATCGTGGATGCCCCCAGTAGCTACAACACCATATTTGGAAGGCCCCTCATCAGCGCCTTCCGCTGCGTCCCCTCGTCCTTCCACCAATGCCCGAAGTTCAACTCCGAGGGGATCCAGGTCCTGGTTCGGGGTGACCCCAAAGTAGCAAGGGAGTGTTATGTCACCGTCGTGAACTCTATCTCCTAGCAGTAAGGGGCCGAGGATATGGAGCGGAGAATGGAGGAGGCGGAGCAGGAGACTGGTAGAGAGGGGATGGAGATAGAAGAGAGCTGCACCCATGTGGTTTCAGGAGGATACTAGGAGAAATTGGCCGAGGAGATGGCCGTGGAGGAAGAGGTGGAAGCGGAGGTTCTTATCCCGGAGGAGAGGGACGTCGGAGAATGGGGGGAGCAGTCCATGCTGGAGGCTACAGAAGAGGTGGTGGAGATGGAGGTTCTCACACTTGGAGGTAGGGTGGAGAAGGTTCACATCAGCGGGGGGTTGACCCCAGAGGCTCAGGGCAGGATATTGGCATGCATCCAAAAGAATATGGACATCTTCGCATGGAGCACAATAGAGATATCGGGGGTTGACGCGGATGTGGCTTGCCACCGCCTCAACCTGGACCCGGGAGCACGCCCCATCCAGTAGAAGAAGAGGTCCACCGCGGACAAGCCGACCGAGCCCATCAGGGTGGAGGTGGCCAAACTCCTCAAGGCCGGCTTTGTATCTGAAATACAGTACCCCGGCTGGGTCTCCAATGTTATTATGGTTAAAAAGGAGACGGTCGGTGGCATATGTGTGTTGATTTTTCTTTACTTAATAAATCATGCCCTAAGGACTATTATCCCTTGCCTCGGACTGACGCGCTGGTTGACTCAGCTGTTGATTTTCCTGTAATGAGTTTCTTAAATGTATTTTCAGGTTACCACCAGATCAGGATGCACCCCCCGGACATCAAGGATGTCTCGTTCATCACAGGGGATGAGTGTTACTAGTACAAAATGATGCCCTTTGGGCTGAAGAATGCATGAGCAACATACTAGAAGATGATGGACATGGTCTTCCGGGAACAGAAGGGGAGGAACCTGGAGGTGTATGTAGACGACCTCATGATCAAGAGTCAGGACGTGGACTCTCACCTCCAGGACCTGGAGGAAACCTTCGCCACCCTGCGCAAATATAAGATGCGGCTGAATCCCCTGAAGGGCATTTTCGGGGCCAATAGGGGAAAGTTCTTGGGGCATATCCTCACCCCCGCGGTGGTCAAGCCAAATCCTGACAAGGTCAAGGCCATCACGGAACTAGGGTCACCACGGAATGCTAAAGAGGTACAACGGTTAATAGGGAAGCTGGCATGATTGAGCAGGTTCCTCTCCCGGGCTGGGGAGAAATGATCCCCCTTATTCAAGACACTAAGGAGGGGACAAAAGTTCGAGTGGACGAATGAGTGCGAGGAGGCATTCCAGGCCCTGAAGAGACAAATGACCCAGGCTCTGCTGCTCCAAGGGTCGAAGTAAGGGGAGGACATGTATTTGTATCTCGGGGTCGGGTCAGAGGCCATGAGCTTCGTCCTGGTTCGAGAAGAGGGGAAGAAACAACTCCCCATATACTACGTGAGTCGGGTCTTTATGAGGTCTGAACTTCGATATCCAATCTTGGAAAAGCTGGCCTTCGCTGTAATCATCTCGACCCGGAGGCTCCGGCCCAACTTCCAGGCACACTCCATCTGAGTGGTGACTGACCATCCCCTCCGCAACATCTTTGAGGGGGTGGATCATTCAGGAAGGCTGGCTAAATTGTCGGTAGAGCTAAGCGAGTTTGACATCTCCTTCGTCTCCTGCCTCTCGATCAAGGCCCAAGCGATGGCTGACTTCTTGGTCGACTACGTGGTCGAAGTGGCAGAGGAGAAACTCACTCGTCCGGCTTCGTGGAAGGTGAAGGTGGACGACACTTCAAGGAAACATTCCTTGGGGGTAGGGGTAGTCTTGGAAAGCCCCCAAGGGGCGAGGATTGAGCAAACAGTGGTGGTTCACTTCCCCATCACTAACAACCAGACCGAGTATGAAGCCGTAATAGCAGGGCTACACCTGGCCAGGGAATTGGGGGTGCTAGACGTGGAGGTCCTCACTAACTCTATTGTGGTGTCTTCCCAGATCAACGGGGAATTCGAGGTGAGGGAACCTACCCTCCATCTATACTTAGAAAAAGCGAAGGGGGTCATCGGCACGTTTCAGACCTTCTTCATCCGACATGCGCCCAGGGAGGAGAACGGGCAGGTCGATCAGCTAGCGAAGCACGTCCCCTGGATGGGGGGTACCATCTGTAACAACCCCATCCGTTCATATGGTATATACTAGAAGGTCCGGCCGGGGCCCCACAGCATATACCACAAAACAGACAATGAAGCTACGGGATGATATCAGAGTACGCAGCGCACCTAACACAAAGCATTCTAGCAGAAACCTATACAAAAATGTGAACTCCACAAGTGAATGTCCAACATATATCACAACCACACGTTGTATATATCGTACATAGGAATGTCTTACAAGAGTACAAAAGATGGTCTTATGGCCTTACAAGGCTTTCAAACAGTGGCCTAATAAGATTGGCGTGCAGGCCGACCACAATAAAAGAAAACATAACAAGTATCATAAGCCTTCAAGGGCTAGCAGTCGCAGCAGCAACATTAGCAGGGACATCAACCTTTATGCGTCCCGCTAGGCTCTCCAGCACCTGCACAGGGAAAATCTACCCAACGGTGGCAAACAGAGGCAACGGTCAGCATTCAGCTGACCAAATTATAACGGCCCTACCCTATTTCTCGGGGCAGCGGTAATCTTCCCTGCAGGCATATCATATCACAAGCATGACAATATATCTCAGAAAATGTGCTTTCACGCACACATGCCATCACAACCGTTCGTCACCCGGCCCAACGGTCCGTGCACTCAAGGCATATTCTTGGTGTTCTGGCAAAGCTCTTGCCCACCACCGTATCAGGGTCATAGCCCAACGGTAAATCTCTTGAGCATTTACTCCATGGCGTGCAGTCGGAGTTCTAGTCTTACTACACCGGGATGGCACGTAGCCCCCCATTGTGTCATGGCGCGCAGGCCTAAGACTCTTGTTATGCGCTCCAACAGACCGCACCTTTTGTTCCACGTCGGACGGACATAACGCAGGTCGGATCCTCCACCCCCCGTTGCTCAAATCGCCTTGCCTTCTCCGAGTAAAGCGTACTCATGGCTTAATCAAAGGCGCGGGTCAGTCTCACCAATCCTGTTCTTGGCACACAGCCTGGCTGTTTCTCTACACCCTTTCACAACATTAGCGGGTCTTTGCTGGGCACCCCAGTACTTCCTGCTACTCTCTTTGCAGGTAAACACCACAAATATCACAAATGTCAGGGGTCTTTCCTGGTTACCATGCCAGTACTTCCTGTTACTCACTTCACAGGTGGATACCCTATGACATCAAGCATCACAAAGGACCTTTCCTGGTCACACCAGTACTTCATGTGCCTCATTCATAGGTATGACCCAAAAGCATAACACCGATATTTTCCTGGACTACCACTCCAGTACTTCCTACTACTCCTATTCACAGACATAACCCGTTGACGTCTTAAACTACACGTTTATCACGGAGTCTTCTCCGGTTCGTATGCAACATCACCAATCCAGACCAACCTGTCCAGATGGGCTTCACACGGCATGCCTATTCCGTACTCCATTTCCGGATCTATATGCCAACAAAGGGAATTTCATGAATCACCCAAAATACTCCCAAAACAGCCACCTCTTGGTGGGGGAATCACAACCATATGCCAAAAGGAAGCCTTCACATGGCTAGGAAGAAAAGTCGTTACCCTTGAAGCCCTCTTTGGTGCCATGAGCTCCAAACTAGCTTGAACAAATCACAAGAGCTTTTCCTCCGCAACGCCGGCTTCGGATCTCTCATCGGTAAACCGCAACACCACCGGTGATCAGCCCCCTTTCCTCCTCCTCCTTCTTCCTCTCTCTTTCTCTCTCTAACTTGGGAAAGAGAAGGCCAAAATGAAATATGAGAATTCCCTTCTCATTCACGGCCTTAAGGAAACATGGAGGCTTCTCAGCCCTTGGATCCAGGCTGAAGGAATGGCTGGCCACGATTTTGTTAGAAAAGCTGATTTTTGCCTGACACGGCCTGCGACATGCCCGTGTCCCAGGCCGTGTGCCTCAAGCGGTGGTCAACCGACTTAGCCAAACCAGTGACACGCCCGTGTCATGGGCCGTGTCACCCAACACGCCTTCAGACATGCCCGTGTCTGTGGCCGTGTTCATCAGGCGAAAATAATCCCAAAATCGCCCAAGACTCACACGGCCTGTGACACGCCCGTGTCCCAGGTCGTGTGCCCATACACGGCACCAAGACACGCCCTAGCTCGTCGGGCTGAGTTCGTCGAGCCGAATGGACACGCCCTGTGACACGCCCGTGTCACAGGCCGTGTTCACCCATCTCTCGACACTCGACGACCACATCTCGACACTCGACGATCGTCGAGCAATATTCGTCGAGCACACGACACGGCCTTGGACACGCCCGTGTCCTTGGCTGTGTGCCTTCTCTCGACACAATGTCGAGCGAAAAATGTCGAATGTTCCTCTCGACACTCGACACATACAGGACAACCAAAAATTGGTCTGATGAGAAAATCGGACTGTTACACCATCACTGATCTATTTTGCCATTCCATTGAAGAGGGAGAGCTGATGGAAGTGCATCAACACCCCTCATAGTTGGACATGTTTACGACCTTCCTTTCCACAGGGGAGTATCCAGAGGGAATGGACAAGAAGAAGTTCAGGTACAAGTCAGCGTACTATATCCTCCGGGACGGGAAATTGTATCGTAAGACTCTCTCGGGGATGCTGGCCCGTTGCATCGCCGAGAGGGAGGTACAGATGATCTTGGAAGAAGTCCACTCCGAGGAGTGTGAGAGTCACTCAGGGAGTCCGACCCTGGAAGGGAGGATTCTCAGACAAGGGTACTTCTGGCCAACCTTGGGCCAAGACGCTGCAGAATTCACAAAGAGGTGTCATAAATGCCAGTTGTTTGCCCCCCTCCAACTACAACCTGCTCAACACCTTAAGAGTATCACAGTACCATGGCCCTTTGTAATTTGGGGAATGGACTTGGTTGGACCATTCCCCCAGGCTAGCGGGCAGAGGAGGTTCCTACTAGTAATGATTGACTATTTTTCTAAGTGGTTATAAGTGAAGGGGCTAGCCAAGGTGACTTCCCAGGTCATCAAAAATTTTGTTTGGGGGGAGAACGTCAACCGTTATCGGTTGCCACAGGCCATCATCACGGACAACGGGCCTCAGTTCGCCAGTGCGGAATTCATTAACTTCTATGAGCAGCTCGGAATTGACCTCAGATTTGCCTCAGTCCACCACCCCAGGAGCAACGGGTAGGTGGAGGCCGCGAATAAGATTATTGTGAACCTCCTGAAGAAGAAGGTAGAAAACCTGAAAGGGAGCTGGGTGGAGCAGCTTCCCTCGGTCCTCTGGGCCCTGAGGACCACCCCAAACACAGCCACATGGGAGACCCATTTCAAGCTCTCTCATGGATGTGAGGCAGTACTCCCCATAAAATTTGAAGTCCAAACGCCTCGGGTGGTTATGACAGATGAAGGCAGAGAAGAATGGCGGGCCGAAAATGAGGAGGATCTGCGACTCTCCATTGACATGGTAGAGGAGCTGCGTAACCTCTCCGCCATCTGACAGGAAGAAGTGAAGAGGAGAATGGCTAAGTACTTTGACAAGCACGTCAGAGTCAAACAATTTGCGGAGGGGGAGTTGGTCTTGAAAAAGGTAGATGCAGCGGGAAGATCGGCAGCCGTGGGGAAGCTCAACCCCAACTGGGAGGGTCCATACATTGTAAAATAAACATTGAAATCGGGAGGGTATCGTCTCCAAAATATTGAGGGCGAGACCCTAAGTCTTACCTAGAGCGGTGATGACTTGAAACGTTTTTATACTTGAGATATGTAAGTGATACCTTGTTTTTAATAAAGCTTTTTTGATGTGCTAATCCTCCTGCAGTAATTCGCGTGAGAGGGTGAGGTGTTCATTTGATAGACCCCGAGCATATCCCGCTGTCAGGCTCTCACCTAGCTGGCAAGGCTGGATGTCACTCGATGGCGTCTACCCAGACCCCGAGCAGATCTCGCTGCCAGGCTCTCACCTAGTTGGCAGGGCTGGACGTCACTCGATGGCGTCCACCCAGACCCTGAGCAGATCTCGCTGCTAGGCTCTCACCAAGCTGAGAGTGCTCGATATCACTCGATGGCGTCTACCCAGACCCAGAGCAGATCCCGCAGCTAGGATCTCACCTAGTTGGCAGGGCTGAATGTCACTCGATGGCGTCTACCCAGACCCCGAGCAGATCCCACTTCTAGGCTCTCACCTAGCTGGCATGGCTGGATATCACTCGATGGCGTCTACCCAGACCCCGATTAGATCTCGCTATCAGGCTCTCACCTATGTTGCAGGATGGAGACCGGGCGGTCTGTTGCTGTTCGGAGACCGGGCGGGCTGGCGGTTTCTCCTAGCCGGTCTGTGTGCTGGGCTGTTGCAGTTTGGTGTCCCAGCGGTCAGGCGGCTTGTCTCAGACAACTTGGAGACCGAGCGGTCTAGCGGTCTAGCGGTCTCCTGTGGAGACTTGTTCTCTCATCCTAGTTGTGGTCGGGCGGTTAGCCGATTTGTCTAACCGCACGGCTTGTCCGGTTTGTCTTTTTGTAAAGCCGCATATACTTGTAAATTTTTAGTCCCACATTTCTTATTTTTAATATCTCTCATCTCCTCCATTCGATAAAAGGGAGGCTATATCATTGTAATTGATACCTTTTTCAGATAATAAAGTTTCTGTTAAACCACTTCTGGTTTGTTTTTTGTTCGTTTCTAACATGGTATTAGAGGGAACGATCTTTTCCTCCCGATTCATCTTCTTCTTCTGTTCGCGCGGGCTACCTTCTAGCCGCTCGACTTCTTTCCCTCAGCTTGGTTCTACGGCTTTGTCGTGGCTTTTCCTACTCTGACCGTTGCCCTGTTCGCGCGGCTTGTTTCTGCTTTCCGCGACCTGTATTCGCGGCTTGCCTTCCTTTTCTGACCGCTGCCCTATTCGCGCGGCTTGTTTTTCCTTGCCTCTCTTCTCTCGCTGCTCCTCTTTGTTGTCGCGACCTGTCATTAAGTCGCCGCGACCTGTTTCCTTCTAGCCGCTCCTGCTTCCTAGTCATTGCGGCCTCCCTTTTGCCGCCCGACTTGTTTTCTTCTTCCTGCGGCCTTCCTAGCCGTGCGGCCTGATTCTGTTCGCCCGGTTTGCGACTTATTGTTGTCGCCGCTTCCTGTTCTCTCGTCGTCTCTCTTCAATGGATTCCACCTCCAAGTTGTCTGCCTTGGTGGTCACCTCTTCTGGTAGTGCCCACGCTGTTACTCATGGACGATGGTTGATTGACTCTGGTGCTACAAATCATATGACAGGCAATCCTCAGTTTTTCTCTTCTCTCAAAACACATGATCGGTTGCCCCCGGTCATAGTTACTGATGGCTCTCCCTCCCCGGTCAATGGGGCGGGCATGGTTCAAGTCACTCCTTCTCTTTGCCTGGCAGATACCCTCTATGTGCCCAAGTTTTCTTGTAATTTATTATCGATTACTTCTTTATGCAAGCAACTACAGTGCTCCGTCATATTCACTCCTACTTATTGTTCTTTTCATGATCCGGGCTCCCAACGGACGATTGCTACTGGGACTGAGAGCGGCGGCCTCTACTTCCTCGACAATGTCTCTGCTCTATCCGCATTCTCCTCCTCCTCTACTGATCTTCTCCAATGGTATCTTCGCCTTGGTCATGCTCCTCCCCGGCTCCTTCGCCAACTTCTGCCCCACCTCCCTCCGCATCATCCTCCTCTTAATTGTGATGCCTGTCCACTTGGCAAGCATCACCGTTCCTCCTTTCCTCCAAAGCAAGATCGTGATTCTACCCGTCCGTTTGATCTTGTTCACTCCGACATCTGGGGTTCTGCTCCTTCCCTTACCATTGGTCGAGGTAGTTCCTATTTTGTTACTTTCATTGATGACTATTCTCGATGTACTTGGGTATATCTCTTACGCGACCGCTCTGAACTTTTTGATGTATGGACATCCTTTTATCATTCCATTCAGACTCAGTTTAATGTCTCCATTAAAATCTTACGCTCGGATAATGCAAAATAATATCTCAGTCAAGTTTTTTCCTCTTTCTGCACGCAACATGGGATTATTCATCAAACTAGTTACGTTTACACCTCCCAACAAAATGGAGTAGTGGAATGTAAAAACTGTCACCTCCTTGATGTCGCTCGCACTCTGTTCACGCAAATGCATGTCCCTCGCTCCTACTGGGGCTATGCTGTTCTCATCTCTTGCTATCTCATCAATCGCATTCCCTCCACCATTCTCCGTGGTCAAACTCCTTTCTGCATTCTCTATCCGGGCAAAGAACCCTTTCCTCTTCCTCTACGTATCTTTGGCTACACAGCCTTTGTGCATGCTCCCTCTGCCACCCGCGACAAACTCTCCTCGCGGTCCACTAAATGTGTCTTTCTAGGGTACTCTCCCACTCAGAAAGGCTATTGTTGCTTTGACCCCATTACCCGCAAGCAATTTGTCTCTATGGATGTCACCTTCTTTGAAAATGCTTCTTACTTCTCTTCCTCTTCCTCCTCTACTCCTGCTGATCCTACCTCTCACCACAACCCCCACCTTTGGGCACGGATGTTGTTGGCTGTCGTTGGGTCTTTGTTGTGAAATTCTGTCCCGATGGTAGCGTGGATCGCTATAAGGCCCGCCTGGTGGCCAAAGGTTTCACTCAGACATATGGTGTTGATTACTTCGATACTTTCTCTCCTGTGGCTCGTCTCAGCACCATTCGGGTTCTTCTCTCTGTTGCTGTCAATAGGGATTGGCCCATTTCGCAGTTGGATGTTAATAATGCTTTCCTCTACGGTGATCTGCAGGAAGATGTTTATATGGAGCAACCTCCTTGGTATGTTGCTCAGGGGGAGACACGAGTATGCCGGCTAAAGAAGGCTATCTATGGCCTCAAGCAGAGTCCTCGTGTCTGTTTTGACAAGTTCAGTGGCATTGTTGCGGTCATTGGTTTTACGAGAAGCTCAGCAGATCACTCCTTGTTTGTTCGGAAAACTGCCTCTGGTCTGGTTGTTCTTGCGGTTTATGTTGATGACATTATTCTTACTGGCGATGATCAGGATGGGGTATTGATGACAAAGAAACACCTTCATCAATACCTGGTCACAAAGGATATGGGGTCCCCGAAATACTTTCTGGGGATTGAAATCTCTAGGAAGCCCAACTGCATGGTCCTTTCCCAATGGAAGTATGCTCTTAATCTTTTAAAGGAGGCAGAATTGACTGGTGTTAAACCTGCCCGTTGTCCTATGGCTGCTGGAGAAGACAAAACTTGGACAGATGACTCGCCTCTTCTATCCGATCTTACGAGATACCGACGTCTGGTGGGCAAGCTCATTTATCTCACGGTAACCAAGCCCGACATCGCTTATGATGTTGGCAAGATGAGCCAGTTCATGCAAGCTCCTAGGGAGTGTTATTTACAATCTGCCCTGAGGATATTAGAGTATATTAAAGCAGCACCAGGGAAAGGAGTTCTATTTCAGAAGAATGGTCACATAAGGGTTGAAGCGTACTCTGATTCAAGTTATGCTGATGACAAAGGGGACCGCAAATCGACATCAGGTTTCTGCACGTTTGTTGGAGGCAATCTTGTGAGTTGGAAGAACAAGAAACAGTCTGTGGTCTCCAGGTCTAGTGTAGAGGCGGAATATCGCAGTATGGCATCGACTACATGTGAGTTGAAATGGTTGCGAGCTCTCATGCTTGACTTAGGAGAGGTTTACAACTATCCTCTTCCTATGTTCTGTGACAACAAGGCCGCGATATACATTTCCAAAAATCCGGTCTTCCATGAGAGAACAAAATGCATAGAAGTCGACTGTCATTTTATTCGGGAAGAGATATTGAAGAAGGAGATTTGCACTCCATTTGTTACTTCCGACAACGAGTTGGCAGACGTCTTCACCAAGCCGGTGTCCGCTTCCTTTTTTCACATCTATGACAAGCTGGGCATGATTGATATCTATGCTCCAGCTTGAGGGGGAGTGTTGCAGGATGGAGACCGGGCGGTCTGTTGCTGTTCGGAGACCGGGCGGGATGGCGGTTTCTCCTAGCCAGTCTGTGTGCTGGGCTGTTGCAGTTTGGTGTCCCAGCGGTCAGGCGGCTTGTCTCAGACGACTTGGAGACCGGGCGGTCTAGCGGTCTCCTGTGGCTACTTGTTATCTCATCCTGGTTGTGGTCGGGCGGTTAGCCGGTTTGTCTAACCGCACGTCTTGTCCGGTTTGTCTTTTTGTAAAGCCGCGTATACTTGTAAATTTTTAGTCCCACATTTCTTATTTGTAATCTCTCTCATCTCCTCCATTCTATAAAAGGGAGGCTATACCATTGTAATTGATACCTTTTTCAGATAATAAAGTTTCTGTTAAACCACTTCCGGTTTGTTTTTTGTTCGTTTCTAACAACCTAGCTGGCAGGGCTGGATGTCACTCGATGGCATCTACCCAGACCCCGAGCAGATCCCGCTGTCAGGCTCTCACCTAGCCGGCATGACTGGATGTCACTCGATGGCGTCTACCCGGAACCCAAGTAGATCCCGCTGCCAGGCTCTCACCTAGCTGGCAGGGCTGGATGTCACTCGATGGCGTCTACCAAGACCCCGAGCAGATCCCGCTGCCAGGCTTTCACCTACCTGGCAGGGCTGGATGTCACTCGATGGAGACTACCCAGATCCCGAGCAGATCCCGCTGTCAGGCTCTCACCTACCTGGCAGGGCTGGATGTCACTCGATGGCGTCTACCCAGACTCCGATTAGATCCCCCTGCCAGGATCTCACCTAGATGGCATGGCTGGATGTCACTCAATGGCGTCTACCCAGACCTCGAGCAGATCCTGCTGTCAGGCTCTCACCTAACTGGCAGGGTTGGATGTCACTCGTGGAAGCCCGACCCTCTCCAGATGTTACTTGAAAATCTGGCCTCTCCTAAGGATAGGGGACGAAAAGTCCTCACAGGCAAGTCGGGGCTCGTAGGCTCAGCTCGGCAGAAGGGTGGTGAGCCGAGTTCCCAGCATCTGGCAAAAGAGCGAGTTCCGGTAACACATTCTACCCCCTTCAGGTTTTAATTGTGAAATTTTTTTGTTCTTATTTGACATTGGCGAGAGAAACAATTCCTACGCGAACTGGGAGGTGACGAGCCCAGCACGACAGATGGTCCACCTTCGGATTTCCTGGGGTGGGTGAGCTCTCAAGGTCTGTTCGAGGCTACGAGTCCTAACATCCGTTATAGTGGCGAGCACTATCGTAGCGAGACCACTCACAGGGAAAAAACTCGCAGGCAAAATGCATCATAGTAAGAAAGTGCAAGAAAAAGAAGAGAAAAAAAATCTATTTTTCATGAAGCAAAATTCAGATTACATCAGAGGGAGCTCGCCTGGGCGAGCTTACAAAAAGAAAGGGGGGAAAATTATATTGAAAAAGAAAGGATGCAGGTCAACTCTCTCCTTCCCCTCCGGACTGGCAGTCTTCGCCCGCTCCTCCGGATAGGTCATCTTTGAAGCCCTTCCCGAAGAGCATGTCGAGCTTGTCCTCCTTCTCGCTAGGCGGCGTCGCTGAGAACAGACTCGGCATAAGATCCCGGGTTGTGATCCCCTCATAGCCCTCCACCAGCACCCTCGTGTCTTTTGTCATCTGAAGGGTACACTCGGGGGAACCGATCGAGTTGACCCGCAGTCTTTCAGTGACATCGGCCTCGCCAAAGTTCCTCGGGCTCTTATACGGGAAGGAGGGCTTGTTGTTGCCCGAAGGGAAGAAGATTTGCGCGTGGCGGAGGACCTCGCGGTGTAGGCCCTTATTCTCCTCCTTCAATGCCCCGTTCTCCCCCTCCAGCCCGACAAGGCGGGCGCGCAGCTGATTGTTCTCCTCTTCCCTCCCGGCAGCGCGAGCCCGCAACTCCTTAGTGGCCTTGGCATCCTGAAGAAGAAAAAGCAAGCACTTTTATAACAGAGGACAAAAAATTCTAAAAGTAAAAAGGGGAGGAAGCAGCCTGATGCTTACCAGCCCGCCAGCGGCTTGGGCGAGTAAGTTCTCGGCGATGCTGAGTTGCCTCGTCAGGTCAACAGCCTTATCCTTGGCAATGTCACGTGCCTGCTCGGCTTTCTACAGGTGGTTGCTGAGGTTGAAACTGCGACGGATAATCATATGATGCAGCTCCATGGCCCGCATATGGGCTTGAATGCCTTCGTGGCCGAGCTGCCGCAAGGCCATACCCTTGTAGGCCTTGGCGTCCTTGCAGCTATAAAGGCCGAAGCCGAGCGCGTAGGCATGGCTGGTGGAGAGCTGACGGTCGTCCCGGGAAGTGTGAAGGGTGGAGATGGAGACTCGGTGGGCTAGCTCGTCCCACTAGACCATGGGTTCGCCGACCGAGTCTTTCCACCTTCCCTCGAAGCCAAAGAGGGGATGGTCCTTCGGCACAGCTGGCTCATTGGTCGTCTTATTCGTAGCAGGGGGAGCAGAGGGATCGCACCCCCCTGCCCCTTGCCCGTAATCTCCTTCAGCGGGCTCTCCGGCAACCCGTCTGGGGTGGTCTCGGACGAGCTCATATATTTAGGTTTTTGTTATTGTTGTCTCGCCCGAGGGACCACTACGACTTTCTTCACCTTCTTTGGCGACTGTTGGTGACGGGGCGAGCTTGGTCCCGCGGACTCAGGTCGCTTCCTGCTGGATGAGGGCTTGGAGGAGGCCAGTTCGTTTCGGCAGGCCACCGCCGCCCTCTCACGAGCGAGGGGGTCAGAGAGTAATCTTGAGTCTGTGAATGGCGGGTTCGCGGGAATAAGTTGTTCCCCTGTATGAAAAAACTTAGAAAAATTCTATGATGATTCGGTAAGCTGAGCAAAAAGAAAGAGAAGAATACCTTCGCCGGGAAGAACGGGGCGGAGGAAGTCGAGGCCCCTTCGCGGGATGGCGACCTCAAAATCCTTGTGGAGGAAGAACTTATGGAGCTCGGGGTCGTTGCTGGACACGACGGGAGGGCGGTACATGTCCTCGCCCTTTTGCTAGGGGAAATAGGGGATGTTGCCGAGATCACCCTTGATGAAGGCGATCTTGGTCATCCAGTTGTGGTGTTTGTTATCGATCTCGCGAACTTTTATAAGGGAGACCCCGAAGAAGGCGACACCATCCGGGGTCGCCTTGTAGGAGAAGAGCTTCCTGAAAATGTTCAGGTTGAACTCTATTCGCTCCCGGCGGAGGAAGCACGCGAACGCCATCATCATGGCGATGGTGTTTCAGTTAAATTGCGCGGGCATCGCGCCGTAGTATTTCAGTATCTGGCGGATTTCTGTCCTGAGTGGTAGGTGCAACCCCACCTCGAAATGCGAGATGGGGAAGGAAAGCTCGTCGGAATAAAAGGTGTTGATGGCTTCCTGCTCCCCGGGCCGGCGCACCTCGAATCCAGGAGGCACGTAGTCGGTGACGAACTCTGCGAGCTCCGCTTCACTTGTATTCCCCTCGAAGAAGCAGTAGTCGGTGAAGTGCTGGGCACACTTGGAGCGGCCGTCGGTGTCCAGATTTGCCTTTCCCATGCTCACGTGAAGGTTATAAGCACGACTGCGGGAGGAGAGGAGAAGCGAGAAGGCGGATTTAGCAGTAAAGGCGATAGTACAGGGTTGGTGAAGAGGCCTATTTATAGAAAAAGAAATTTGAAGCCGAGCTGGCCGATCAGTCTAGCTCGCCTGTCCCGGCTCGCCAACTCCTAAAACTTATCCCATCACGCGCCGAGCTAAATCTAATGTGCGGTATGTTATTCAAATGACAGTCATTTAAAATCTAACAATGTCCCAAGTTATTACCGAATAGGGGGAGAATACAGTTCAAGGAAATCAAATACAGAAAAAGAAGATGTGCGAGCTAAAGGGGATCAGGATCGAGTACCATTAGGCTCAACAACGGAGTCGTTCTTATCTACCCCGGCCTCGCATTCCCCGCCTCCCAGATTGCCGCGAGCTGAGGAGCTCGCGAATCCGCCCTGAGTTTCTTTGGGCAACCAGGTGGCCCTCATTGATCTCATCCAAAAGTATGGAAGGCGACATCGTCTCGCCCGCTGGGTTGCCCCTCACCTCATCTGCAAGTCGCACGAAGTCGCGCTGCAGTATCTCGTTGTCCTCGTCCACCTGGCGTAGCCCGCACACCAGCTTCTTGAAGATCCTAATCCCCCTCCTCGTCAACTCGTCGTTCTCCACTTCAGAGCCTAGATAGGAGTCTAGGGAGCTCGAAGAGGGCGGGGGGGATAGCGGGCTGGTCGTGAAGACTCTTCAGCCTCAGACTGGCTGGGAAGAGCTGTGAAGACAGTAAAGCATCATTATCGAAGGCAAGTATCCTGGAAAGTTACAGGACGAAAATCGGAGGACGACTTACCTAACGAGCTCGGCACCCCCAAGAAAGTGCGGGGAGGGACCAATCTCAGATTCTTACCGCGGCCTGGGCAGCGTGTTCTTGGCGAAAGGAGGTTGAAGCCCGAAACGGGGATGGCTCCGGCACATCCCCCCGTGGTCCCGGCAGGTCGCTGAGGGGAAGTGACGCGAACCGGAGAATTCAACCTCTGCGAGTCCAGCCCTAGGGTCCCTAAGGTGGGTGACGGGTCCCGAGTGCGATTCTCTAGAGTTCTAAGCAATGAGTCGCCAAAGGTTTTCTTGGCTCGTGACGCGGAATCTTCAGCGTCATCCCGCTGGCTGTTCGGGTCGGTGCAGAGGTCAACGATATTTTTCCCCTTCTCAAGTGCAGGCAGATTGGTGGAGCCGGTCCCGCGGTCCAAGGTTGTTTTAAGGTCATCGAATATGGGCTCGGCCGAATGGGAAAATGGTTTCGCTCTCTTGGCGGGATTGAGCTCGGCTGAGCTTCTTTGCGGGACGCCAAGGGAATCGCAGTCAGTCTAGCAATGCGAGCAGAGGAAGCCTCGCAAACTCGGGCAAGCCTCTCTTGGATCTCCTTAGGGATTGGCATCTCGACAAGATTAGAGCGAATGGAATGGCAAAAGTCACCCAGGTATGCAGGAACATATATATAGTCGCAGGTGGACCCCACCCAAAGATTCTCTCTGGCTCCTGCCGCACTCGCCGAACACTTAAGGTTGGATGATTCTTTCTGAGCTTTGCCAAGATCAAAAAGAGCGGGGATTGTGTACAACCCCGTATCCGGCGAGTGGGGTTGTCAGGAACCGGACCGGACGGCTCTCTTTTCTCAAGTTTCGAGCGAGCACCAAGGGGGCCTGAGCTCGACAGCCCCCAGCTCGCCCAAGCGAGCCCGACTAGTGGCAGGCGAGTAGGGCCAGCTGGGCCCTCACTCGCCAGTAGGTAGGTAGAAGCGGCGAGTACCAGCCAATCTAGACACTTAACACTGTTCTGTCTTTAACGTTGAGTGAAGTACAGACACTCAACATCGTTCTGTCTTTAGCATTGAGTGAAGTCCAGACACTCAACGTCGTTCTGTCTTTAGCATTGAGTGAAGTCCAGACACTCAACATCATTCTGTCTTTAGCGTTGAGTGAAGTCCAGACACTCAACGTCGTTCTGTCTTTAGCGTTGAGTGAAGTCCAGACACTCAACGTCGTTCTGTCTTTAGCGTTGAGTGAAGTCCAGACACTCAACGTCGTTCTGTCTTTAGTGTTGATTGAAGTCCAGACACTCAACGCCATTCTACCTTGGCGTTGAGAGGAGCCCGTCAAGTCCACTCAGTTCGTCGAACGGAGCTCGGCGTTCGTTGAACGGAGCTCGACGTTCGTTGAATGGAACTTTGCATCCGTCGGGCTCAATTTCTCAAGAGCCGACCCGCAGGATCATGCAGTCCTAGTCCCAGGCGAGCCCGACAAGTGGCAGGAGAGTAGGGCCAGTCGGGCCCGTGCTCGCTAAAGTCCAAGGAGTGGCGGCGAGTGTTAGTTCTATCGAGCACTTGCCGCCCCATACGAGTGGAGGCTTCAGAGGGCCACTTGCCCAATAATCTATGATGTTTTTTACCATTTTGTTCCCACTGGCCTGCCCATAGCCTTTCAAAACAGCAGAGTTACGCTGTTGGCAGGCCAACCTGGACTGCACATAACTGTTTGGAACAGCAGAGGTTGGCTATTTGCAGGTCGTTTTCAGAAATCTATAAATAGGACCCAAGGGGTACCTCAGAAGGCAGGCTCACTTGTTCCCCAGTCTTCTAGCGCTTTCTGAGGTAGTCTTAGCTCGGCCTTTGGCTAAGGAGGGAAAGCGCTCCAAGATCTTTCGGGTGTGTGGTGAGACCTCCACGCCGAGCCCTTGGATCAGTTTTCTTTTGTCATTTGGCTTGCAGGAGAGAAGTAAGTGTGCGATCACCCCTTCCCCATGGGTGAACTCCACAAGAGACCGCGTTTTCAGTTTCAATAGTGAGGTTAAGTTGGACAAAGTGACCATCACCACAATACCTTGCTTATATGTTTGTATTGATGGGTTGAGTTAGACATTAAGGCCACCACCCTAGTGCCTTAGTGAGGCATTTGGACTGCTTGGTTGTGTTGGATAATGTGACCACCACCGCAGTACCTTCTTGAAACATTTTGGGTCCGTAAGTTCGGGTTGGACAATGTGGACACCGACTCAGGACCATTTCTTACCAGTGTTAATGATTCACATGAGTAGAGATGTTAATCCTTTTTCTTCGTTTGGTACAGGTATATGTAATTCTGCTTACTTTTACAGATATTCTCGAAGCATGACTTCGTTTCGCACTTTGTGCAACTTTCTTACTTTTGATTTATTGCTGAAATTTGATAGGTTGCTTATGTTTGGGTTGGTAACCTTTTATTCCTTTGGTTTATTGTTAACCTTTTTATCTTTGATCACCACTTGTATAATCTTTTTGAGGTATTCTTTTCTTGTGAATGCCTCAGGTTTGGAGCAGTAGCCGATTGAGCGACTAGAGTTTTGGTTTTTTTGGTTGGTGTTCTGCAGCTGTCTTTCCCTCACCGACTGTGAGGTAGTTGTTGTTTCTTTTAATATAGTTCAGACATACATTACGTTAGTGGGTTCGTGTCAGGTTATTGACGCCCGCAAGATTTTGTTTAATGTTAGGTACTTGCTAGCTGCTAAGTCTATTTCTTTATGAACTGTTGGTTTACTTGTTCTCTGGGAAGGTTTTATGCTATGTTGCATGTTAGGTATTTTAAAATTATAAAAGTATTACTTTTACCATCTCATACATGTCATCTTTTAAAGATAAAGTTATTATACTTTAAAAAACGTATAAACTATTGTTATACTTATACTAAATCTACAGTCATGCATAACATGAGTTGTCCAATTGGGATGTTTATGCTCATGTAGGATGTTCTGCAATATAAAAAAAGTACTTTTTGCAGCATATATTTATACTTTCACTCGTGGACTAGTTGTGTAACACCCCAAATCCCATAGTTGGGTTCAGGCTGGGTGACACGGCCTAGGACACGGGCGTGTACTGCTCTGTATGGCTGAGCAGCCTGTCGAGTGCTCGACGAGCTGCACTCGATGAGTTCTCGAGAGGGAACACGCCCTACGACGCGGGCGTGTCAGAGGGCGTGTCCCACTCTGGTCGACGAACTTTGCTCGACGAAACTCACGCTGGGGCGTGTTTGCAGCCGTGTAAGGGCACACGGCCTGTGACACGGGCGTGTCACATGGCCGTGTCCTTTTCTGGATTTGGCCAGGGCAGTGAGGCCTGGTGAACATGGGCAGGACACGAATGTGTCTCTGGGCACATGGCCCGTGATACGGGCGTGTCACAGGGCCGTGTCCTGTTCAGGGTAAGTTGGTTGTATGTCGCCTGAGATACACAAACGTAGACACGGCCATGACCGAAGGCGTGTCAGGTCACACGGCCTGTGATACGGGCGTGTCATATGGTCCGTGTACTCTTCTAGATGAGTCGGTTGTGTGTCGCTTGAGGTACACGACCTGTGATATGGGCGTGTCACAGGCCGTGTTAGCCATAAATAAGACCTTTGTGGCAAAATTGTGGCCGTCCATTTTCTTCAGCTGGGATCTGATGGCCCAGGCTTCTCCCTGCTACTTTAAGGCCGAGAATGAGAAGAGAATTCTCATTTGATCTTGAGCCATTCTATTTCTAAGAAGCTAGAGAGAAGAGAGAGCAAGGAGGAGAGGGGAGCTGGCCACCAGTGGAGCTGCAGAGTTCTGATTCGAGATCTGAGGCCAGCGTTGTGAATGCAAGGCCGCTGCAGTGCTTTCTAGCTGGCTAGAATTCCGTGGCTCCAAAGAGGTCGTCAAGGGTAACGATCTTCCTTCTTGGACATGTGAAGTCCTTTTTTTGGCATGTGCATGGATTTCCCCCACCAGAGGGTGGACTACGAAGGGATTTCCTTGGGTTGATTCTTGGAATCCCCAATAGTCTTGCATATAGATCCGGAACTGTGTAGTACGGAATAAGCATGATGTGTGAAGCCCATCTGGACAGGTTGGTCTAGATTGGTGATGTTGCATTTACACACCGAAGAAGACTCCGTGATGAAATGTGTAGTTGATGGAGTCGATGGGTTAGACCTGTGAAGGGCAGTAGCATGGAGTACTGGAGTGGCAGTCCGGGAAATGACCCTTATGATGCTTGCGATTTCGATGGGTTGTGCCTGTGAAGGATAGTAGTAGGAAGTACTAGAGTGAATGTCCAGGAAAATACCCGCAAGTGTTTGTGTTGTATGTAAACTGCACACGGCTGCAGGGATTGCTGGTCGAGTGAGCCAGCTAAGGTTGGGGCTAGGGACAGAAAGTGAGTTCTATCGCTAACGCTGGGCGTGGCTCCTAGCTAACCTGTAATTGTGAAGCCAGTCTTTAGTGGACAGTGTGGCTATGGTGAGCTTGATGAGCTCTTGAAAAGGCCTAGTGCCGAACAGGAAGGTGAAACCGACCCGCGCCTTATATATAGCCTCGAGTACGCTATATTCGGTGATGGTAAGGCGACTTGAGCAACGGGGGGGAGGGGGGATGATCCGTACCTGAGTTATGTCCGTCCGACTTAAAGACCTGAAAGTGCGGTTAGTTGGAGCGCATAATGAGAGTCTTAGGCCTGCGCGCCAGAAAGACTAAATGCTCAATTTTACCGTCGGATGTTGGACCTGGAACGGTGGTGGGACCCTGGTTCGCCGGTACACCTAGAATATGCCCTGAGTGCACGGATCGTCGAGTCGCGTGGCTGACGGTTGTGATGGATTGTTTGTGCGGGAGAGCACAGTGTGTGATATTTACATATCTGCCTATGAATTTCTATGCCTGCAGGGAAGGAATACCACTGCCCCAGGAAAGGGGTAGGGTCGTTATAAATTGTTCAGCTGAATGCTGACCATTACTTTGTTTGTCACCGTTTGGTGGGCTATCCCTGTACAGGTGCTGGAGAGCCGAGCGGGACATATAACGGCTTAAGTCCCTGCTGCTACTGCAGCCGTTGCTAGCCCTTGAAGGCTAAATAAAGAATGTAGTATTTTGTTCATGTATGGCCGGCCTGCGTGCCGATGTTTGGAATCCACACTTGTAAAGAGAAACTGTAAGGTCATAAGTCCAAACGATATTGTATTTGGTGTACATTCCTATATAAATGTATTGTTTATATCAGTGGACATTCATGGTTGGAGTTCAGTATTTATGTTAAAAGATTCCGCTAGAATGCTATGAGTTAGGATGAGCAACTCTGATATCAATCCGTGACCGCGCCGCCTGTTTTGTGGCATATGATGTGGGGCCCCGGCCGGACCTTCTATTATATGATATATGAAGGGATGGAGTCGTTACAAGTTGATCCACTGAGCCGAGTGATACAACCCTAAAAATTTACTTAATTGTGATTTCTTCATAATACAATTGTAGATTTCATATAAAATGTAGAGTTGTAGTTTGCCTGAACGTCTGCAGTTATCCCCTATACGATGTGACATCACGGTGCGTGTTTTCTCTTACTCTCATATTCATTTAAATTCGGAGAAAATGTGGGTTGTGACACTTGCTGAGGCGGAACGTGATCCTGAGCCGTAGGCGGGAGATTAGTAGTTGTGGGAGGCTGAGAAGGAGCTGCGATATTCTGGAGGAGGGAGAGCATCTCAACCTATCGCTCCTCCATATATTGCATGCACACTTCTAAGACGACTATAGTCGGGAGAGCGGCCTCCCCACCTAGAGTTGTGTTGAAGAGCGAGTGAGAGGGATCCAGCTCAACGCGTCCTCCAGGGGGATCCATGGGTGGTAGAGGTGCTCCTTCTGGCTATCGGAGCAAATCACGAGTACCGATGTGTTGAGTGTACTATCTTCTAAATCTTTAGAGGATAATGGGAGTTGATTCCCACAGACGGTGCCAAATTATTACGACCAAACTCGACGCCCTAGTCGAAGCGGAGTAACTTGGACCGTCTTAACTCACAGAGCGGTTGAGCGTGCATACAGTCAATGAGAGAGAAGATGTACTCACGATGTTTTGACGTGGAAAAACATCTCAACTGGGTAAAAACCACGCGACCGGGTCTGTACCGATCGAAATTCACTATCTGTTTGATGTCACACCTTGCTTGAAAAATCGAGGGCGACCAGCCGCTCCCCGTTACACTTTGGAGATGAGAGAGTTTCTTAGGTTCACGACGGGCAACAGGCTGCTACACGTGAGACTGCTTGTTGGGGGATTGTGAATGAACGAGTACTTGTCGTAGCAGGAATTTCCTTTTTGTCGTTTATCTGTGCACTTAGGTGAATTTTTGGTGGAGAGGCGGTGGCTCGCCGGTAGCTTGAAGGAGCCTTGAAGATGGCTCGAAGATGGCTTGAAGGAGGCTTGAAGATGTCTCGAAGGTGGCTTGAAGGGGGAATCCAGCAGAGCTCTGACATGAGGAGAAAGAAAGCAGATGAGAGAAAGAAGAGAAATGAGGAGGCTTGATGGCTTTTTTATAATCTCCAGCAGGTGGTTATAGTGGTTATGCGACTATCCACACACCATAACCACCAATATTATAATTCCAAGTATAGTGTTATGTAAATATCATTCGCATGATATTATGCTAAATGCAGACCCACTATCTAATTAATATGATCCCCCCACTAACCATTGTGGTCAGTGGGAGGTTACGGCCGAAATGGACGACAACGATCGGGGAGATTTGATTGGACGGGGGGGGGGGGGGGGGCACCCAGGGAGGGTAAGAGAGGCGGTCGAACATCACCTCGCGGGTGGCTGACCCTGACGAAGGCGGGGGGCCGCCAGTGCGGGCCAGACCGGGAGTGCAGCTGTCGGCCAGAGAGGTCCGGCCGACCGCACCCGGGCTGCACTCCAAGCGCGGACGCGGCCCGGGCGGCAGCCGATGGGCACGACACTGATCGCCCGCAAGGCGCGACCGGCCGGAGTCAGTCTGAGAGGGGGCGACCAACCATGCTCACGCGAGCAAGGGGCTGGGAACGGCCGGTCCGTACCCGACACCCTCGACGGCGACCGCGGAAGGGAAAGCTCCCCGCCAGCCAGGGTGGCCGGCGGGAGCGCCTCGCCTAGCTGCCGCTGGCGTGCGGCCGCGAGGTACGACTTCTTATCTGAGTTAAAAACTTTAGTTTCTTTTACCCAATCACATGGCCTTCTAGCAACTTGGCCAACATGGTGAGTTTGTATGTCTACCCATGGAGTGGTAATTTCTCCCAGTTTTGTGCTTGAAATTTGATATGATTCAATGTTGCTGGGAAAACCCATTTGTAGTTATGAGTGAATGATAGGATGTTGTATCCTAAGCATTTACTAAATACTCCTAGTACTTTGAAGGTTGACATCTCTACAAGACAGTCATGAAAAGAAAACATGATAACATACGTCGCTCGAGATAAATCTAAGGCAAATGCGGCATATAGGCAGATCAACACACGTCAAATTATACACAAAAGATATGTCGATGTACTCTACCTTCTTTGTAGCTCTATCTCCTTGTAGTTCTTACCTCCTTCCTCTCTGCTTTGTCGGAAGGAGGAAGAAGCGAGGAAGATGAAGGTGTTGGGAGGAGGAATCGTGAGGAGCGGCGGAACTTCCGTGCTCTCAGAATGGTGAAAACAGACCCCATGTAGTTTGCCTGGTGCGAGCTATTTTTAAGGTTTAGAGTTTAGGGTTGAAAACAGTTTGTTTTTGAGTTAGAACAAAGACCAACTATCAAATAGCCAAACATGCAATTTGACATGTTGTTTCTCATGTCCCGGCAACACTAGTACCGCTCTCTAATAAGCAAAGGAATAAACCTTATTATACATTTATAATATGCAACTCAACCACCATCCTCATTCCTCAAAGCTTGTGCATTTTCAACCTTTAATTAATTTAAGAACTTATCTATCGTACTACATAAATATAAGAGACATCCCGGTGCACAAAACATCCCTGCGCGGCAGGGGTTGGAGGACAAATTCCATCACATGAGTGAAATGTCGACAAATTCTTATCCTATAATTTGTAAGAGGCTATTTTTTAAAAAATGCGCACAAAAAATAACATGAAAAATTAAATATCAAATTATTTGCGTCAATGACGTGCCACGTGGTGGCGTGCAGCAAATCACAAGTGACTTCGCCGAGAATCCCTAAAGCAACAAAACCTGCTGCCGTGGTGGCGTGCAGCGAATGCCTCCTGGGCCCCACTAGCCACGTCGGCGTCCGCCTCCTCTTTGGCCGTACCCGTCTCTTTGGCGGCCTTCTCCAGTCCCCCGCCGGTGTGTCCGGTCACTGAACACCGGACCCTCCATTAAATCGACGGCGACGGCCATCGGAACTGGAGCAGAAGAAGACGCTGTCAATTCGTGGATGAAATTAAGTATCCAATTAATCTCTTCGAAATCGGAAGGGGCGGGGAAGGAGAAGGCGGTTAAAGGAATGCATCGATGAAGTCGATCGCTGTGCCGGCGGGGGATGCGGTGCGCGATGACTCGGCCGTGTGAATCAGCGCCGGGGCACGCCGGAATCGGCTGGACAGCGGCGTGAGTGGCGACAAATGTAGATTGCAGAGCCCGGGAAGAGGAGAAGGAGAAGAAGAAGATCTGGACGCATTAACGGCGGGGATTTGGCTACGCGGGGGTACGCCTTTAAATCCAACGATTTTTTGACTTAGTTGCGCAGTGTTTTAAGCAATTAATTATTTATTTTTTGTCAACCGTAACTCGTAATTTGCTAGTCGCAACTCAAAATCTTTCAATTTTTTCGTCTTTCCGAATATGCCTTGTACATGCAATTTCAGGAAAATTGTTCACCACGAAAGTTGCAGGTATCGACGAGATCTACAACTTTCGTGTTGAACACTTTTCCTGAAATTGCATGTACAAGGCGTATTTCGAAAAGACACAAAACCTGAACATATCTCTAAAGTACGCATTGTACATGCATTTTTAGGAAAAGGGATATCTTTTCCTGATATTGCTTGTATAAGGCGTATTTTGGAAAGGCGCAAAAAATTAGAAAACTTTGGGGTGCGACTAGCAAAATAACGGGTTGCGGTTAACAATCACCTTAATTATTTATTTTTTGGCTGTTAGTCTCTAGTTACCGTGCACCGGGACGTGCCCCGCACCCGATTGCTCACTTTCTCTTGCCTTATGTTTTGGGGCTTCCGCGGAAATCACCGCACTATCCGATCATTGCCGTGGTTTTCGTGGTGCGGTGTACTTTCGCTGAAATTTCATGGCGGGGCGGAACCCCATCGCCCGACTGCGCTCATTCCTGGAGTGCGCAGAGGTGGCGGGCCGGTACGCGCGACCGTCACGTATCTGCACCGCTAAATGAAGGTTTAATTTGAAAATTTTTTTGGTTGGGTTCAACATATATAAAATTTTATGCACTAAATCATATTTTTAAAGTTCTACTAAATTTTTATAAAAAAATCATGAATTATTAATAGGAGTATTTTTTACAATCATTTTAATTGTCAAATTATTTATATTCAGGTTATTATTGAAAAAAATGATTGTACAATTGTAAAACGACATTACGATCAAAATTTCATTTTACGATCGTGATGCATGATTTTAAGATTATATATTTCTTTAGTAATAATCAAAATTAATATGAATAAGTTGAAATTATAAAAATATCAACATCAATATTTTATGATTTTTTTTAAAAAAAAAAATAAGTGGAAAAATGTGATGTAGTGTGTAAAATTAATTATAGTGCCCATAAATGTGTGAGCATTGGACACACCAAAAAAAATTCCCTTCAACACGGGGTGACAGTCGGTCCCCCGGCCCCACTATGCCCTCTTGCTCAAAAAATATATGGGAGGAATCAAATTAAGGCTCTATTTGTTTGGGCGTTTCTGTGCTCCGTTTTGGGCAAACGCCGCCGGAAGGCGGGTAAACAAATGAACCTCCGGCGGCGCTTGCTCCGTTTCCACCCGTTCGTCTTGAGAAACGCCCCAAAAAGCTCCGTTTGGAGCAGTCACCTCCCCCCTCCGTTTCGAACGCTCCGTTTCCACCCGCCGGATCGACCCGCCACCGCGGAAACAAATGAAGTCTAAGAAGATGCCAACATGGCGGCTTGGGCCAGGAGCATAATGAAGATGTCGGAGGTAGGCTTCGTGTCAAAGGTTTAGGTTTCATTTGGTTTGGCGTTTTGCTCGGGCGGTGGGAGTAGAATGAGGGCTTTTGGAACTGGAGAGAGGGAGGTTGCGGTTGGAATCCTCCGTTTTCCTCCATTTCTCATAGTGCGGCGGGTGCAAACGGACCAAATGCCGGCGCCGGTCATTTGATTACCCGCCGTGTGACGGCATTTGTCCCAAATAGAGAGCTCCAAACGTTGTGCCAAACGAAGCCTTAAATTTGAGTGGTTTTGAATTCCATAGTGAATGCTGAAAGGAGGATGACGAGCCAAACCAAATGTTTCGTTTGGTTCGGTTCGGTTCGGTTTTGGTGGTTTAAATAATGTGATAAAGTCTAAAGATCTATATATAGATATCAGGGATGATGCAATGAATGAGACTCAACCACCGAACATGAAAGTGCATTCTGAACACAATTCTCATCACCTAACCATTTCAGGACTCCAAAATCAAATGAATTGAAAATGAAATATTTATCAGCATTGTTTGTTTGGAGAAAAATCAAGATTAGAGAAATATCTAGACTAGAGATCAACGACAACTTAGATGCTTAATTAAAACAAAAAACAAAAAACTTAAAATATATAAGAGAAATACCTAATGTATGATTAACCGTTGGTTTAATAAATTAAATGTTTTTATATACAACGGTTCGATTTGGTTTGATTCGGTTTGTTTTGCCACAAAAAATCATAAACCAAAACGAACAGTATGGTTTTTCTAAAATTCAAACCGTAACCGAACCGCGACATGCTGAAACTGAACCAAACCGTATGGTTCGGTTTTGCGGTTCGGTTGGTTTTGACTTACAGGCAAAGGTTACACCGTCATTTGTTAAGCATCGCCTAACAAACATCATCTGTTTGAACATAAAAGTGGATGAAGTTTCTTAGGTGGGCATTAACGAAGAACAATTTGACCTCATGTTCCTGACCACCACCACTATGCCAAACGGAACTTATGTATGGGAGATTTTATATATATATATATATATATATTTAACCAAATGGCAAGGAGAAAAATCACATTTAACTTATATTTTACACAATTTTCATGTCATTGGAGCGAAACTTTAATATGAGTAGTACTGAGAGGAGCAATGAAAAGCTCTTCTTGAGCTTCATATATAATGAATTAAACATCTAACTAAGGCTGCGTTTGGTGTGCCTTATCGCGGCTTATTTGCTTCGGTTAGGTTTGACAAAAATGTCATTGTCATACCAAAATCTTATGCCCTAAATTAGTTTTTGGATAACGATAGTAACATTTGTCATATCAAACATGACAATGACATTTTTGTCCAACCTCACCAGAGCAAATATGCTACAATAAGCCGCGCTAAACGTTGCTGAAGCATTATTCCTCAAAGAAATAAGCCGTACACTTTGAGGATATATCGTAGCATTGGAAAAATGCTCTAATCAATGCTTACATATAAAAAATTACAAATACTAACAATGTATTTATCATGAGGAAGTATCAGAGGAAATGAGGGCAAAGTTGAGCAAATAGAGGATTCAAGCTTAGAAGTACTAGCACACATATGCACAGGGGTAGGTTCAGAGGGGGGCTCGTGAGACACTGACTCCCTCATTATTTTTTAAAATGGTTAGTTGATTTTGATTCTTCTTGTCGTGACAATGAATATTGACTACTTATACGTCAAAAAAGATGATCAGACGAGGGAGAAACATCTCCCATAAGATGTAAGCGTTTAATTTTTTTTTGAGAAAGTTAATGTATGTCCCCCCGTGTTAAAATTTCTAGAATCCAGTGATGCATTCCTATGGTGATGGGCGGACATGGGGGAAAATATCGTGCATTTGACACACATGAGTTGAGTGTATCGAACACAATTGTTTGATCTAAATCATTTTTTAAAATTGTGTCTTGCATCGTTTGATCTAATATATATAGTCAATTATTTCAATTTTTCTAATTTCAAAGTTAATCTAAGAATATCATGTTAACTGTTTGATGTTCGATTCACACTACAATTTTACTTCAATAATTTTCTGAAAAAAATACTCAGTCAATTTAGCATGCTCAATTAAATTTCCTGATATAATAAATATTTGTGTTATTTCATTTTTTTTTATTTTGCACCACTTTTTAATTTCTTGGACCTGTCACTAAGGCTTCATTTGGTTCGGCGTCGCGGGTCGATCTGGCGGGGGGAAACGGAGTGTTCGAAACGTAGGGAGGAGGTGGCTGCTCCAAACGGAGCTTTTTGGGGCGTTTCTCAAGGCGGGCGGGTGGAAACGGAGCAAACGCCGCCGAAAGTTCATTTGTTTACCCGTCTTCTAACAGCGTTTGCCCCAAACGGAGCAGCGAAACGCCGTACCAAACAGAGCCTAAATTTGCCACTTGCATCTAGCCAGAGTAGGATCAATCTACCACTAAAAAAATGAAATAATACCCCTTATAAAAATTTCATGATCGCCACTGCTGCCTCAAACCTAACTTTAGCCAAAAATTATGTCATTAAAATTGAAATTAGTAATTCGACTGTTAAAATAGATTTTAGAATTTTGTGGATTAAAACTTAAATTTAAATTTAAAACAGTAACATCTAGAAAACAGCTCACAAACAAAAAAAAAAACTCAATCAGCATGCTCAATTAAATGTGTATAAAAAAACTTGTTAAATACCTAATCCAGTAATAATTAAGTAACAAAATTACACAAATAACAAATTTTAATAGTAAATTTTCACACGGTAAAAAAATGTTGTGATGGCCGCAAATACTATGCTTAAGAAGGTGATGCCAAATTAAATAATTATCAATATTTTAGCAAACATAATCACTAATTAAGAGTAATTACACTTGATTAATTTCATGTATCCACTCAGCTGATAAAACAATATAGTTGTTGTAGGCATGCCCCGTTCATAACATATCACACATACTGGGAAGAAGGTAGGCTGCTGTTCGCGAGGAAGGACTTGATCATGACGAAGGTCCTCTCCGGCTGGTCGGCCATGGCCTTTTGGCCGGCCCCTCTGACTGTCGCGTAGGTCAGCCCTTCGGCGTAGGACTCGGTAAACCCTGCGACCTGCAACAAAGTAGTTATATGAAGATCCCGATAGCTCAAATCTTGAACAAATTTAGATTCTGCGGGCCCTTCTTATCTATGTGAGCTATTGGGGAAGATCAATGACTTATCCTTAGGGTCACTTTTATCCGTTGAGTGACGGCCCTTTCACTCTGTCCGATCACTAAGGTCAACTTTTGTCCCTACAGGTCTTGCAGTCAAGCTTCCTCATGCTCTTGCACTCGAGGGCTAATCTCGTCCGGCCCGAGGAAACATTCGCCTCCGGCCCTCTGTTGCTTTTTGGGAGGCCTACATCCTCACAAAAACTGTATACCTGAGACCGTCCCTTGGCCCGTAAGTTCTAACACAATGTGAGAATTCTAGCTCTTCCTTATTGAATCAGTCCGAAGTGCATGACGATAATATTTACGTCCGATTTTATAAATGGACCTTATTTGCATAAATAGTTTTTCGAGCAAAAATTTCATTTGCAAAGCTTAATAGTGGAAACTCAGCTTGAAATTGACTCAAAATCATTCAAATAAAAATTTATGTCAAATCTAAATGGCCAAGAATATGATTTCGAGCCGATTTTGATTCAGAATCATACGCTAGCTCAAAATATAATTCAAGTCTAGCTACACAAAAACGTAACCACTTCGGCTTTGTTTAATTGACGTAATGTTTTTGTTCCGGTGAATTTGAACAAAAATGCTACCATCATAAGATATTTGCTTGAAACAACAAGGGTTATTACTGCCACCCAAAAAAAGATAAATTGTTTTGAACATAAAAGTGCATGAAGTTCCTTAGGTGAGGTTGTGTGTTCACGAACGACGGTTCATAACCACCGCGTTCAAGACAGCCACCGGCCCACCACCATGCCAAACTGTGTTTTTGGCTGCTTTTGGCACGGTGACGACGATCGTAAACACATGAGCTAAACCGTCATTTGTTAAGGATCGCCTAACAAACATCATTTGTTTGAACATAAAAGTGATGAAATTTTTTAGACCTGCGTTAACAAATGACAATTTAACCCACTTATTCATGACCGTCACCACCGTGTCAAACGGAGCCTTGATCTTTGTATCATTTATCATGTTCTTTAGCACACAATTCTTTTTTCAAAATACGAAAATATATTTACAAAAAACAAAGCTCTTGATTTGTTTTTAAAAAAATTTAATTGATTATTTAAGAACTTCCAAATTTTGAGACGGTTGGAGTCAAAATTCACTCCCACTATTAATTTTATTTGGATGCAATTTCGAGTCAATTTCATGCGACCCAAAAAATTTCATTTGAGTCATGTCTTAGCTTCGTTTGGCACAGTGGTGGCGTCACTCCCCAAAATCATGCGGTTAGTGGAGGAGAGGCCCCACCGCTTATACACCCTGGACCAAGAAACACGGTAGGTGGTGTGGGACTAAACCATCCCTTTTAACGAGTCGCGACACACGCTTGGACATCACCGTTCATTTCACTTGACGCATTCAACACGGCGGTCAGGAACATGAGCGTTAAATTGTCATTCGTTAACGTACACCTAAGAAACTTCATCCAGTTTTATGTTCAAACAGATAATATTTATTAGATAATTCTTAACGAATGACGATTTAACCCATGTGTTTACGATCGCCAGCATCATGCCAAACAGTGCATTACTCTCTCTAAATGCCCTCGATATCAAGCTAAATTAAATTAAGAGTTGTTGTAATGATTTCATATATAAATAATAAATTTATATTATTTTATTTTGTTAATTTGGTTGTTCTATAAAAACTTCTTTTGTTATGTTCTTGATTTCGGGTCTTTCTTGTGCAGCATGGGCTTTATTTAGTTCGTGGTGACGAGTGCATCCGGTGGGTTGAAACGTCATTTTGAAACCGGAGAGGAAGAAGTGGGTGTCGAAACGGAGCGGATCGGGACCGATTCCTCCGTGCTGCGGGTGCAAATAGAGCAAACGCCGCCAGCGCCCGTTTGTTTACGACGGCATTTGCTCCAAACAGAGACAGTGAAACGCCGAACCAAACGAAGTCTTAATTATACGGCAGCTTAGGGTTTGGACAAAAATGTGAACATCATTGAATATATGCTACAAGACACTGGTTTTGACCTCCACCAAAAAAAAGTATCCTTTTAAACATAAAAGTGGATGAAGTTACTTCGTTGAGACCAGCCGCCGTTCGTGCACGAACGGCGGTTCAAAACCACCGTGTTTATGACCGTTGTCGCGTGCCAAATGAACCCTTAATGCGTAATCGTTTGTTAAGCCCTAATTTTAGCAGGAATATATGGACCAAACAATTAATTGAGAGCAATATATAATAATTAGAAATTGAAATCTAGATGAAATATTTACCAACCTGAGCTGTTCTGTCAAACCATGGCCTCCACTCTGATGAGACTGTGAAGCTCATGTTCTTGATGGTCATCTCAATAGGGATGACTGATTCTTCTTGAAGAATCGCACTGCATCAAACCATCAGTAGCATTTTTATATGTATTTTTTTTGTATAAGATAATATTAACCTTAACTTGAAATTGACTTATACGTCACACCTCATTCTTCACGAATAATTTTTGGGTACGGTACCCGCGCAACTACCGTGCCGTGCGAGTACCCATCCAACCATGCACACGCACATCAAAAATTATGCGGGTGCATTGATATGATGATATGCAATCGAACGGCTGGATGCGGTACTCGCATGGCACTGTAGCTGTGCGAGTACCGTACCCAAAAGTTATTCATTCTTAACGGGAACCTGGAAAATTTAAAAAATGTATTCGCAATCCTAAAACTAGGGGTGCAATTCTGATCGGTTTGGTTCGGTTCCACTCAGAACCAAGAACCGACCAGCATAAGTTCGGTTCAAAATTTTTGGATCGGAACCGACATACGGTTGTAATTAAATTGTAGAACCGGAATCTAAACAGAAATATCGATTCCGGTTCGGTTCTCGATTCCTTGAATTTATGGTGTAAATATGTTGCACTATAAAAAATAAATGCAAAACCAATATTTATAAATCGAAAAATTATGAGACCTTAAACTTGCATGACTCCAAAATTATCAAGGTTTCTTAAATTATTAAATATATTTAATAATCTCATTATACAACATTTCATATTCAAAGATTCTAACAATTAAGCAAAATTTCAACATTGTCAAAACATAAACAAATAGTTTATAAAACTACACATAAAATAACTTCATCAAGCTAATTATTCATCATTCTCTTTCAAAACCTTCGTGATTATCATAAATATATTTTCGATACCGAGAACCAAGAAACGTGCATATTTTTATTAAAGAAAAATATAAAAGGATGTGATTAGTGAACCTGTCGGATCAATCAATATTATGGCTTCGTTTGGCGAGGTGGCGGCGGTCGTGAACGCATGCATGGATTAAATCGGGATTTGTTAATGATCACTTAAAAAACTTCATCTGTTTGAACAAAAAAGTGGATGACCTTCCTTAGGTGGGCGTCAACAAATGACAATTTTCAGACTGCCACCACCATGCCAAACAGAGCCGATATTAAATCTAGACCGTGAAATTGATAGTATCCATTTGAGTCCAAAGCGAAAGAATCCTGATACGTACGTTTTGAAAACAACGATGAACAAACATAGGCGAAGCCACAGATGTTGATGGACAAGCTGGATGAAATGAATGATTTTTTAGTTTGATCAGACGGTGTAAATCTCTTGTATGATCTCAAATATTAGGAAGAGAACATCTCCCAAAGCTCAGAAAATCATCATCTTGGTCTTCTCATCGCATCGTGTGTGTGTGTGTGTGTGTGTGTGTGTGTGTGTGTGTGTGTGTGTGTGTGTGTGTGTGTGTGTGTGTGTGTGTGTGTGTGTGTGTGTGTGTGTGTGTGTGTGTGTGTGTGTGTGTGTGTGTGTGTGTGTGTGTGTGTGTGTGTGTGTGTGTGTGTGTGTGTGTGTGTGTGTGTGTGTGTGTGTGTGTGTGTGTGTGTGTGTGTGTGTGTGTGTGTGTGTGTGTGTGTGTGTGTGTGTGTGTGTGTGTGTGTGTGTGTGTGTGTGTGTGTAGAGAGAGTAGGAGAGAGGGGGATCGAGGAAGAGAGAGGGAGGAAGGGTGCAGGGCGGAACTATTCACGGGCACACTCGGGCATGTTGTCATAGACTTGTCTACTTACAAGCTCCCATACGGCCTTAGCTCCTCCTTCCCACTCTGTGTAGCCAAGCTAAGTCAGTTTCTCCCTGAAAGAACTATATGGTGATGAAGAAAATGATGATACTCAAGAAAACTCATAGTTGAGAAGGAACTCCAACGAACTCAAAAGCTTCATTAGAACTTGGATCCAAACTTGGATCCAAACTTGGATGATTACAAATGAATACTCATCCCCATTTTATAGATTCCAAAGGGGCTTGCCCTCAAACCAAAGGAAGACTCTAGATACTGTTTATTCTAGACCCTTTTAAATTATTCTACACTTCTCTTATAACCTCTACACTATTATACAAAATTCAAGAGTATTCTAGACTCTTCTAGATTACTCTCAACTTCTATAATACTTCATATTATTATAAATATTTCTACACACATCTGGAGTTATCTAGAAAGTTTCACACTCTTATAGAATATTCTAGATTATTCTACCTCTTCTTAGAATTAATATTCTAAAAATCCCTACACTATTACCTAATATTTTAGAGTCTTCAATTCTACATAACTTTAGAATCTTCTAGAAGGCTCAGTATCACTCTAGAATCTTCTCTCATCTTCAATATCTCACTCCAATCTATCAGATACTTTCACATCCTTTTCCACCATAAGATATCTTGTCTACGCTTAAGTCTTATTCTTGACATGCTCTCCTTGTGCATAATCATCTTGAGTATGAAGTCATACTTGTGCCAAGGGCTCCCACACCCAAGTCTTCCACTTATTTGACGTCTTATCACCTCAACATGTGGCTTATTGCGCCATCCATGCATGAAACCGTGGTCATGATTGCGCCTTGAGCCAGCAGTTCGTGACAATGTGCCCCAGTTTAATTTTTGGCCTATACAAACCTACAATCTTTAATTGTTGATTTCTTCTCAATCGTTCAACGAAATTCAAATCTGAAAGTCGTGTTGTACTCGTATCAAAAAATTACATAAGATAGACTCTACAATCAAATATTTTCAAGAATATTTGACCCAACTACCAATTTTACAAAATTGAAATTATGGAGCAAATTATCATATTTCCCTTAATTACATCAAATATCATCATCATTAGACTCTTAAAAACTAGTCAATTATTTTTTTAAAAAAAATGTTGCAACCAACAATAATTAAAAGTAATATTTTCAAAAATTCGGCTAGTTTTATAAGAAGTGTTCTCGTTTTGTAAAAGTTGTGATATTTATTATATATATATATATATATATATATATATATATATATATATATATATATATATATAAGTATATTTATACTGATACGTGCAATATTTTTCACGATGAGACCATTTATTTTTTTTTCAATTTCTAAATTTTTCACGTTAAAAATAATATTGATATTTTTTTTAATTAAGTGTACATTAAATTTTTTTTTGAGATAATGACTCTCTCTACTTGCTTATGTGAATCATACAATGAAATTTTTTTATTATTATTTTATTTTATGTCTGTAATAAAGCTGAATTTTAGTTCCGCCACTGAGAGAGAAAGAGGGAGGTAGAGAGAGAGAGAGAGAGTACTATAGACTATAGTAGTATTCATTTGAGGCATACATAAATATATATATCAAACCTGAAAACTAAGATTCTGACTCCTTGGGCCAACGCTGCCTTTATATAGGATGTTGAAGATGAAAAATTCCGGTACATAAATAAATCACTGCATAATAAATGGATTACATTATACATATATGTCAAAAAATAATATTTGGATACATAATTAAATAAGTGCGTTTTTATTGGCAGCCCAGCTTTGGATATTGGCAGCCCAGCAAAATAATAAAAAACATACATAATATGACCGTTAATATCAGCCCAAAATATGGAACAAGCATATTTTGAAAATAAGTCTACTATATGATATTTTTAGGAAAAGTGTTCAACATAAAAGTTGTAGATCTCGACGAGATCTACAATTTTCATGTTGAACACTTTTTCTAAAAAATGTAATATAGTAGGCCTATTTTCAAAAGGCGCCGAACCCGGGAGGAACTATGCGAGTTCCGCCCGGATTCCGTGCCTTTTGAAAATAAGCATACTATATGACATTTTTAGAAAAAGTGTTCAACATAAAAGTTGTAGATCTCAAAGAGATCTACAACTTTTATGTTGAACACTTTTTCTAAAAATGTCTATTTAAAAATTTATTTTTTGAACTGTCAGTATCCATCGGGCTGCCTATAGCCATAGTTTAGACTGTCATAATTTTTTTGCTGTCAATATCCATATAGGCGCTACCAATATAAACACCCTTAAATAATCTCCTCTCAAAGTTTGTGGAATTATAACTGGCTCTCCTTTAAATTTCAAAATTACAATTACCCCTCTCAATATATATATTTCGTAACATTCATGCACAAAAAGACCATCCAAAGATTTTCTTCAAGGAAATAATATACTTGTGTGCATGAATTATTGAATGCTATGAAATGTAAACATTGATGAGAAGTCTTTTAGCTAATTTCAAACGTAAGAGGGGAGCAAGCTAATTACTTATTGCGCCTCTCTTATTTTTGAAATTACCAAAATCACAATTAAATTTTACATTTCATAACATTAATTTTCGCTCAAATTTACATTTTGTGACATCCGTACATAGAAATGCCCCCTTCGGAGTACATTTTCAAAGGGTATTTTTTATGTATTGATGTAATGAAGCCTACATTTCAAGGGAGATTAATGTTATGGAAATGCACAAAAATAATACTATATGAGTATATTTTTCGCGAAAGTATTTTTGTGCGTGAATGTTATGAAATGTAAACTACAAAAGAGTGAGAGAAAGAGAGAAAGCTAGAGAGAGAGAAATGTATCGGAGTATATTTTTAAGGGAGGTATTTTTGTGCGTGAAAGTTATGAAATGTGAAAGAAAGAGAGAATTAATGCTAGAGAGAAGCAGAGAGAAATGCATAGGAGTACAATTTTCGGGTAGGTATTTTTGTGCTTGGATGTTATGAAATGTAACTTTCAAAAGAATGAGTGAGAGAAAACTAGAGAGAGAGATGTATCGGAGTATATTTTTCAGGGAGGTATTTTTTGCGCGGATGTTATGAAATGTAAGCTTAGAGAGAGAGAGAGAGAGATTTAAAACCCTCTTACAAACAAGGTCACGGGATCAAGGCCGCATGGGTGTGAGAGGGTGGTTTAAAACCCTCTTACAAAAGAGGTCACATGATTAAGGTCGGATGACAACGCCTTGGTGACCTCAACAACCCACCACAGCCGTATTAAGTGGTGTCCTGGGTGTCAGGAATAGGCTAGGCCACGGACGGTTGTGGAGAGCGGGCTAGGGCCGGTGAACTGCAGTCCGGCTTGTGGGCGGCCCGGAAAACTCATAGGAGTGGATCGGTCCCCTTTCAACAAGAATACTTGAGAGAGGGAGAGAGAAATGCATCGGAGCATTTTTGTGCGTGGATGTTATGAAATGTAAACTTCATGCAAAAGAGTGATTGAGAGAGAGACAGATAGAGAGAGAGAGAGAAATGGAAGCTACCTTTTAGTGGGCGTCCACAAGGTTGGACCCCAAGAATTTCTTTCAGCGTGCAAGGTGGCCTGAACAAAAGGAATGTTCATATATCCAGCCACACTCTGATCAAAGCAACCATACACAACGCTCTGCTCCACATCACAAATTCATAACCCAACCCATGAATGTTAATTTAATTTGCCATAATTTATCATAAAATATAATTATAAATATGACGGGCTCGCGTCTGACCATGAAGTTATTAACGCTCACGGATTCGGGGTCGACCCCCGGGCAGATCTTGCCGTAGTTGTTGTTGTTGTCGATGGCAAAGCGAATGGTCTCCGCATTGCCGAGAGGCCCCCAACAAGCCCCGTAATCGATGGTTTTTACGTCGGTGCAAACACGTTTGTACTCTCGGTAGAGTTCTTCGGAGAGGGTGTTCATCCTGTATCCCGTCTCTATTCTCGCCAGGAACTCCTGGTCGGTATCCATCCCCGGGTTCCCCATCTGCGTCGCGCAAACAATGGCATTCGTAGTAGTTAATATACACGGACACATATACACGCAAATATATTTGATGACCGGAAGAATTAATATATACATATAGTTATACCATGATGCCTCTAATGTTGATGGGCGTGGACGCGGGCTTGGAGTTCTCATAGAGGATGTAGGTGGCAAGGGCGGGGCCGTATGCCCCGATGTCGCCGATGCCTGCGATGTAGACGTCGTTGTTCTTGTGCTCGGGGAATTTCTTCATCCACTGAGCTATGAAATGATACAACTCGGCAATGAACGCGAATTGAAAGGTGTGGAAAACGTCTTGGTCATTATTTGACGTTGAGAAATCCAATCCGGCCGGCCCCTCGGCGAAGAGTAGATTGGCCACTGCGGCATGAGAATGATAGAAGAATTGTTGGATAGTTAATCTTGGTTTGCATACTTGATGTTGTTTTAGGCTCCGTTTAGGGGGACTTATTTTCACCGGCCAAACGGTTACAACCACATGAACTGCTTTATCCGTGAAAATAAGTCCCCTCAAATGAAGCCTTAATTAATTGAACGATATGAGAACTGGTCTTTAATTGGTAAGAAGTCAAAATTTTCAAAACCTAACTAAGGATGCTTTATTTGATTAAAGGAAAGAATGTGGGCAAATTAAGAGTAGTGCAAGTAATAAAGGGGCTAATGATTAGCACTAGTGCCTTTATATTTTAATTAATGCAATTAAGCAGTCTTACAAGAGGGAATTCTTATGCCCCGCGCGACAGTACTCATTTGCTCGGATTCTGCAGTTGTAGTGTGCGGTGACATGTAGATCCCGCCTCACTCGACATCCACTCTCTCAGAAAAAACATGGATAGTGTTATACAACATATGACTCGTTTCCATGTCTTTTTTTGAGTGAGTGCCGCCGAGCAAGGCTGGTGGACCGATCGTCGCAGTACGATGCAGATTACGATCGATGGTTGGTTCCCGATTTGCTATTGTCGATTGGCGGTCGAGAAGTGGACTTGAACGCCAATCGGCGATCGCAAATGGGGGGACGCAAACCCGATTTTCGTGATTGTCGATCGGGACGAAATGCAGGAGCCGTACTGCGATGTGCAAAATCACTTGTATGCAAAATCACTTATATGCAACTCACATTTATTCCATGAGAAGGGATTTGATAATAGCGTTTGCCCGTCCATATCGACTGTGTATGGCCCAACTTCTTGGAAAGCTGCCAGCAACGGAGAACCCACTATTTCCCTCTCTGCCATTAAACAGAAAATACACCATTAAAAGCTGCTCAAAATAATTATTAGTACATATTTACTGCTACACAACTGAATATATATATTTATTACATCAGCAGTTTTATATCCTTGGGAGACTTATTTTCACCAGTCAAGTAGTTACGACCACATAAATCCACCCGTGAAAATAAGTCCCTCCAAATTGAGCCTAAGGGTCCGTTTGGCACGGTGCTGGCGGTCTAAAACACATGGGTTAAACCATTATTCGTTATGGGTCACCTAACAAACATCATCTGTTTGAAAATAAAAGTGGATGAATCCCCTTAGGTGGGCGTTAACAAATGACAATTTAACCACCCTCATGTTCATGACCGCCACCAATGTGTTCCGTTTGGGGGGACTTATTTTCAACGGTCAAGCGGTTACGGCCGCATGAACCGGACCTTAATTAAGGTCCGGTTCATGCTGTAGTAACCGCTTGACCGGTGAAAATAAGTTCCCCCAAACGGCTCCGTTTGGCACGGTGGCGGTGTTCGTAAAGGCATGGCTCAAAATGTTATTCGTTAAGGATCAACTAACAAACATCATCCGTTTGAACATAAAAGTGAATGAAGTTCCTTAGGCGGGCGTTAACAAATGACAATTTAACACCCGTGTTCATGACCGCCACCATCGTGCCAAACGGAGCCTAACTCAGCTCGAAATCAACTATTCGAATCCAAATCGGGGTGGGTTCAAATGCGGATTATTTTTGTTAAATAAAATTAAGAAATATGTTTTAAAGGATAACTTTGGCTCTGCTTTAAGAAATGTATAGTGGACATTAAGGCTGCGTTAGGCACAGTTTATCACAGCTTATTTGCTTCGGTGAGGTTGAACAAAAACGTATTTGTCATAAAATGTATGTTTGGTATGACAATGACGTTTTTGTCCACCCTCATCGGATCAAATAAGCCGGGCCCACTAAAAATTTCTTAAGGCAAAATCAAAGTTAACCTTTAAAAATAAAAAAAATTTAAATATTGATGTAGCGATTGGAGGGCTACAATTTTGAGCGGTTATTTGAATGGAGAGTATCATTTGGTGGTCAAATGGGTTAATTATTTTCATCCTTTTATATTTTTATATATACAAAAAAATTTACACGCTTTAATAAATAATTAAAGAGAGAATTTTGATCACCAAATAGATATTATGCATTTGTTTGGACTGAAATCGACTTGAATCATTTTAATTTTGAACCGAGCATGGATTCTTATGGCGAGCCCTAACCGTGAGTGCCGATGTAGAGAATCAGAGGCCTGGAGGTTGGCTGGGCCACCTCAGCTTCCACAAAGTAATAGAAGTAGCGGCGCTTGTAGACGGGCTCAACCTGCACGTAGCCGGAATATTGGCGAAAATCCGGGCTATCGGGCTGGTTGGGAAGCTCGTCGATAAAGTCTTCATCTCTTTCGAGCGCCTGCTCGTCAATATCGCCGGAGGTGGTCGCCGGAAGGGCGGATGCGGCGGCGAGGACGAGGAACAGGGTCAGGAGGAGAGATTTGGCTTCCATTGAAGATGAACCGGCTCTCGTTGGGCTGCCCGGAAAAGGGAGGGAAAGAGGGCCTATTTAAACTGCCGGTTGGTTATTGTAAAGGTGGCGGTTCGTTTCAAATGATGGGGTAAATGACCAAGGATGAGGAATTATTTACGGAAATACCACAGTTGGAGGGCGTGGAGAAGATGGGCGTGAGTGGCATGAATGTAATTTTGCTGAACGGGCGGCCGTTGGGATAAAAAGCAGGCCAGTGGTTGCAGGAGGAGTTTGTTTTGTTTGCTAAAACAACTCTCTCGGCCCTTCATTTCTCGGGCAATTTGTTTTTGCCTTCTCAGCCATTTCAACCATAAAATATCGAAATTTATATTATTGGAATATTTGGTTTAAGATATATTCCAATAATATCTTAGACCAAATATTTTCGGGTTGCGGTGGCCGTGAAGTCGGATGTTATGAATCTGTTGAGTGCGTCATGTGAAATAGACAGTGATGTCTGAGCGTGTGTTGTGACTCATTAAAAGGGGCGGTTTAGTCTCACACCGCCTAGCATGCTCTTTGGTCCTGGGTGTATAAGCGGATGGCTGCTCCTCCCCTCACCGCGTGGTTTTGGGGAATGACGACACAATGCTTTACATGGTATCAGTGTTGGAAATTTCTCGTTAAGTGGACTTGACTCATCGAGACGTCCCGGTGAATTCCTACGCGAGTATTTAGTTTATTCGAACTCTCACGAGGTGAGTTAATTCAGTCGCGCGAACGGTCGAAGCATGTCATAGGCGGGTTAGATCGTCTCGTAAATAAGGGCGTGGACTTGGTCTCACCCTAGGCAGAAAATTTGATGTCATAAGAATTCAATTAATTAGAGTAGTTATTTTTGGGTTTGAGAATTTAATCATGACTAATTCGTCGATTGTTAACTCTTTATATGGGCTATCTCTATTAACAGCCTTTGTGAATTTTCATTCACTTGACTGTGTGAACTCGGGCTGAAAAGAAGTCCCGATTGATTCTCTTCTTCATTGTGAAACCGCCGCTCCGCCCATCGCTTGTTCTTCAGATCTCGAGAGAGAACAGCCGGCTTCATTTTTCCTCTTCCTAAATTGCTGGTTTCTAGATCGGGATCTTGTTTTCCGGCAGGGAGCTGCTGTTCTTCATCGTGAAATCGCCGCCCTCGCCATCGGCGATCTCCGGCTGCCTGCCAGATTCCGAGAGCAAGAGACGCTCTGTTTATTATTATCATTATTATTATTTTCCATCAAGGTTGTATGCACGGTGCTGTAGATTTTCTTCTTCATAAAAAACTGCTGCGTCGCTGGATCTCCATCGCTGGCCAGGAAAAGCTACAGTCCATGATTATCTTCATGCTTAATTAATGTTAAAGTTATATAATAATATGTCTGCACGTGTTGAGGCTGATTCTAGAAAAAATTAACGGGTTCGTGTCATATTAGAGTTTGGCCATATGCTGGAAGTACTATTTATATCTTATTACATACTTATATGAGATATGGTAGAATACTTTGAGCGGAGCCTTCTACATTCTCAAAGTAACGCCTCTAGGGTTTCTCCGCTCGGTGCGATTTCCATATTCCACCGTCGCAAGTTTCCTGTTATCGCCGTCGTCGTTCTTCGTCGTCCGCTTGAGTGGAGATCGGGAACAACAGATAATTTCGGCTGCAGATTTGGATGAGGGTTGGTTACTGTTAAAATTCAACAAACCCGCAGAGGCCTCCTCGGATACCCTGTTGAAACTCAACAAACTGAAGGAGAACACCTCACTTATATTGTTGAAAGTTTTCCCGTATCTTGGAGTTAGCAGGGGTTATCTCAACAAAGCAGTAATAACCAACAACACATGCAGCACAAGCTTCTTTATTGATCAAGAGCAAACTTTTTACAAGACGAGACATACATGGCGAGACATGCTTCACCAAAAACCAAAACCAGGAGAGCAGAGACAGTTACAAAGACAAGACACAAAAACAAGCCGCGCGGACTCAATTACCAAGCCGCTGGTCTACTGCTGTGGAGTCCGCTCAGTCCGCCAGGTCGCCAGACCGCAACCCAAGCCGCGCAGACTACCCCTTATTCCAATGCTTAGCTCTTCACCGCCGATCTGCAGGCCGCCTGACCGCGAGGTTGGTCGCCTAGCCGCTAAACCGCACAAGCCGCGTCACCGAATGGAACAGTCCGCCTGAAGCAGGCGACTTCCTGAACCCCGAACCAAGTTGCCAAAGAGAAGACCGTCTGGTCGCTATCTGCGACCTGCTGTTTACCGCTTGTTGCTTAACTGCAGAGTCCGCACTGTCCCTGACCGCAATCAGAGCCAAGTCCTGGCTTTCCAGCGCTATCCGCACAACCTGCACAGCACAACCAGGTCAACTCTCAAACCGCGCGCACACCAAAGTCCAAACCGCAGCAACTTACGCGAGCTCAATTACTGTTCACTTACTTCGGTTCTCTTCTCTAGGTACATCCCTGATGTGACATGGGTCCTATTTATAGACACGATGATGAGTATGGTCACCGCCCAAACCGATAGGATCACCGCCACATCCCGCAGCAAGAACAAGTGTGTCCGCCAGCCCGCGGACACACACTCCAGTTCGCCGCTCCTGTGCAGATAGCCAGTCCGCCCCAGCTTCTCCAAGGTCGGACTCCAATATCCAGCCCGCCTTGCCGCCAAAGGCCAAGCCAGGACCACCACAGCCGGACTCCACAACAGCTATGTCCGACAATCCGCAGACACAGCACCAGTCTGCATAACCCGAGCCCGTAGCCTCGCCATCAAGGCACCTGCCGGACTCAGCGGACACTCGGCTTCCGTCCGCACATCTCGAGTCCATTGCCTCAATCTCCAAGGCACTGCCGGACTCAGAGGACACGCCGATCCAGTCTGCTTACACAGCAAACTCCAGTCCGCATTCCTGAATTCATAACCTCATCACAAGGCTAAACCGAACTCATCGGACTCCAGCTTCAGTCTGCACGCTCTTGCACAGGCAATCCTCCAGTCCGCATAACCCCAAGCTAGCAATCAAGATGTAACATCTCATTTCCAACTAGACCCCTAGGAGTGGTTTTGTCCATGACTAGGTCATAACAAACCCTAGGAAGCCAGAAATGGGCCAAGAGATAGGGGACAAAATGTGGAAAATCATCATGGTCTGCAAATAGTAGAACTCTGAACAATGGTTTAGGATGACCATGGGCTACACCTTAACCCCCAAGAAACTACCACAACACCCCTAATACCTTGGGAGGCCCATTAGAGCCAAAAGGACCCATTAGGGTCAACCCAAGAGGCTCAGTTGACCAAGGTCAACCCTAGCCCTAAATGGGTCAAACTAGCCTACTTAGGGTCAATTGACCTACTCCTAGCCTAGAGGACCCCACCCAAGCCCTCCTAACCCTAAAGAGAGGTCAATGGGTCACTAAGGGCACATTGGGGCCAGCCCTAGAGGCCAGGTTGACCCAGGTCAACTCAACCTCCTAATCTGGTCAAAGTACCCTTGCTAAGGGTATGTGACCTCCAGAGGGCAGGGTAACCCTACATAACCCTACCTAGACCCTAGGGGAAGCCAATGGGTCACCCAGGACCCATAGGGGTCAACCCAATTGGTCATGTTGACCCAAGTCAACTCTAGCCCTAGATGGTCAAAGTGCCCTTGCCAAGGGACATGAGACCACCAAGAGGCCCAACCAACCCTATTCAAGTAACCCTAGACCTTAAGGGAGTCCAATGGGCCACTAAAAACCCAATGGGGTCAACCCAGATGGTCAAATTGACCAGGTCAACCCTCATTTAGGTCAAGTCAAACTTAGCCCAAAAAGGGCTAACACAAGCCCAAGCCACTTCTCCCTTAGGCTAACCCCACCCCCATGACCATCATAATCAAGTGGGCTGCATTTAGCTTGTGAGGTTGACTAGTCAACCAGAGGTAACTAGGAGAGAGAAAGGAGCTCCCCTCCATGATAATGGAGGAGAGAGAAATTGAGGAAGAGGAAGGGGAAGTGGAAGGCCGGCCAAGGGAGGCTAACAGCCACCATTTATGGCTGCAATCAACTCCTCTAGGGGAGAGGAGTTGATTCCAGCCGTTTCCCGGCCACCAAGGGATGGGTTCAGCCCCCCCCCCCCCCCCCCCTCCACTCTACCCGAGCCACACCTTTAATGGTGTTAATGGCCATTGAAGAACCAGCCTCCCCTCACCCCCATTTGCCATTTAAACACCATCAGGGGGCCAAGGGGATCATTTTAGAGCGTTTACCTGGAGGAGACGAGTCATCCCACTGTGCGGTTGCAGAAGCCGAGCGCCGCCGCCGTCGTCAATGGCATCCCTCCGCTCCTCTCGCATCCAGGCCGCCAGGAAGGTCCTCCTCCTCTCCTTAACTCGCGGGTAGATCATAGGACTCTTTAGGTTTAAGATTCGGGCTCAATTGAGCCCGATCAAATCCAGGATTCCTCATGGTTTCGGCAAGAAATCTTCTTGCTATAACCGCCGGAAAACGCCTCTCCGGCGGCAGAGCCGCCGCCTGGCGATAGCCACCACCTCAACGGAGGTGTTGGTGGCGGTGGCCGGCCGGGGAAGGGGCTGGATCGCCGGCGGCAAGGCTTGGAAATGGCTCCATGCGGGATGGATCCTGGTCGTTGGCTCATTGAAGAAGACGACGGGATTCCGTCGAATCTGCGTCAAGATTCGTGTCTCCCCTGATTTCAAACTATAGGATTCATTTTATATTCATGTGTATTATGTCACAGATTTTGATATATTTGGTTTTAAATTTTAAAATACTTAGGCCCCTCTGCAGGAAAAGTCACCAACACAAAAGTTGTAGCCCTCTGAGTCTATGTCACTTTAAAATTTGTTTGAATCCATTTGGGTGCATGGTCTGACCAGGGCACCCATTTTGGTGGGACATACCCTTAGGGCTAGGCAGTCATTAAATTGAGTGCCCACACTTCATCCCTAGCCCAAATCAGTTGAAATTTTGATAGGGAGTCTATCCTAGCTATACCTAGGGCCTGTATAAAAATGGGAATTTTTGGAGAAAATATTTCTATAGTTTTTATAAACATTTAATAATTATTAAATAAATTAAATAGGTGCCCTAAACACCTCCAAATCCTCCCAAATTTTGGTGAGTGATCCCTGGGTTTACTTTAGGTACCTGTATAGAGTTTCACCTAATTTGGATATGTTTTGAATAGGTTTTGACCCAACCCTAACTATACCTTATTAAGGGCATTTGGTCAAAAGTGCACTTTTAATTTTGAGTGACCAAATCACCTCAACAGAGGCTGAAATTTGGGTCACTGACTTGTTATGGCACTTTTCACCTCCCCATGGAATATGGGATAGTGAGGAATAGATTTGCCCTAAGTTCCTAGGTCAAACCCTAAGGAGGGATCTTTTGGCCTTGTGAAGGGCATGAGTCCTAAACACCTTGGATGAATACCAAATTTTGCAAGGAGGTTCCTAGGATATATAAAACCCTCTGTTAAAAATATTAGCAAATTGTGAAAATGGTAGGGTCCCCAAAACCCTAACCCTAGCTTAGGACCTAAAACTTGTAGTGTAGGTTTAGGTTAGCTAAACATCTTGAAACTTAACCAAATTTGGGTAGTGAGGGGATTAGGGTATTTTGAGCCTCTGATAATTTACTTGAGGAATTTTGATCAATATTTGTAGCACTTCATTTGTAATCAATAGTATAGCTCTAATTAATAATTTGGCTATTGTGGTCTCACTGCTCATAGAAAGGGTATGAAACATGAGCAGAGTTAGTTTTAGGCTATAATAATCTTGTATGAATTTTGTTAGAATTTTTGGATATCTATTTAGGGCATCTACTTCACAAGTGCTTTATTTTGATTACATACTAAATAATTCTTGCAAGAGCCCATTACTTATTGAAAAATCATGAAACTTGCTGTATAGTGTTTCTAGCTCAATAATATCATGTGGGAATTTTTGTGGAATTATTTGATGGTTAATTAGTATACTTTGTTCATTAACTCATAAACTTGAAAGCTCATGAGAAAATCAAATATAGCGTTATTCTTATGTGATAAATTATGAAACTTTTTCTAGGGTATTTGTAGGCTATGACAGTAATCCATGAAGTTTCTATGAATTTTTGGAGGCATTATTACTGTGAAAGCTTTTAAATTGACTATTTATGAAGCAACTTTGAAATTACATTTAAGGGCCCAAACCTTGCTGAAAAATTAGAAGACTTAGGATTTAGAGTTGATTATGCATTTTGTAATTATCATAAATTTAGTGGATTATTATCTTATCTGAAAATGGTACCTCATGTTCAAACTTGGGCCTTTTGGACACTAGAATAAATAAATTAATTATCAGACAAATTAGGAAAATTATGGATTTCTGGATTTATGCTTCAAATGTCATTTTAGCCCTCTAATAATTATCATAAGGGTACTGGATGAGTATTTCATATACTTCCTTTTTACGGGTCATGTAGCTTAAGTGGTCTGCATATAGCAAAACTGCAGGATTTCATTTGGATGTGAATTAGGGGATCGTGGAGACCAGCATGGAGGAGTAGCCCCAGAGACCGGTGCGCTTGGAGGCGGGGCAGTCTAGCTCCGGAGTTCATACAGCCGGGACCGTGAGTCTCGACCTTGAGTAGTTTTTCTGCTTCCGCATGAGTGATTTTGTAGTGAGGCTATGATGTACCGGGCATAAGCCCGTATTTTTGCTACTCTGATGTTTTATTCTGTGGACACCCCTTCGTGGAGTTATATTTATCATGACTTGTGATTCTCTGTGGACTGCAATTTGCATTTACTTCATAGTGCTACTTTTCTGTGATCGATATCGGCCGGCAGAATCGGCGCTTTGTGGTGATGACCCTTCAGGGCGTGAAGGAGTCACCGCAAAACGGCGGTTCTGGGCCTAAGACCCCGGTGTCGAAAAAAAAGGGGGTCTTACACAAGGCAACATCACTTCTACTAGGCTTGGTGGACTGAGAAAGTAGCCCGCGCTCCACTGCGCGATCTCCCCGGACTGAGCCAACCTGGACTTGGTTCAGATCACACCAATTCCAGTCCACTGGCCACAAGGGCCAGTTCGCACTTACAGGCAGAGACTGGATCTAGCCCGCCATACCGGCGACCTCCAGCTTCTGTCCGCACTGACCGGCGGTCTCCGCGGCTTCCACTTGCCACTGCACTAGAGCAAGACCAAGGCAACTGCCAAACCGGTCTGCCGAGCTCCAGTTCATCAGTCCGCTCCATGCCGGACTCCGCGGATAGGATTTCTATCCGCCTGGTTACTTCCTGGGATCCAAATGTCTGTTGAGTATTCACCGGCCTGACAGACCGCTACTGTTGTCCGCGTAGTCCGCGCGAACAGACCGCCCAGGCCGCCACAGAGCAAACCGCCTGCAACATCCCTACCGACTTAGCAGTCCGCAAACCCTGTCCGCGTAGTCCGCGCGGATAGGTTGCCCAAGCCTTCCATTTACCCACTTTCACTTCACAGTTTTCAACACTCCCCCTTGAAGTGATAAGTGGTGAATAACTCCAACAGCTCCCGTAACCTTGCACCTGGTCCTTCCGATAGCATCTACGAAGAGATGTCCAAGACATAGTACTCGCCCCGCATATCATGGACCATGAGGGAGCCCTCCAGCATCTCCAAAAAGGAGTCATGCTTCCCTCTGCCTTCTTCAGCTTCAACCTCCACTCATGCATCACAGGAGTATCACCAACTTCCTTGGGCACAAAAGCCCAAGCCTTGTTACCTTTGAGAGAAGTCACCTCTTCAGCCTGGTGTCAACCACCTCCTTGATTATAGTGGGGTCATCACAGCCAGAAGAACCTTGCTCGACCTGAGGGCTAACAAGGAAACGCGGAACCAAGTCCACCGTGTTCCCTTCGCTATATCGAGCTGGTGGCTTACTGATCCTCTTCGATCTCCGAAGAACCTGATCTGGCTAACCACCTCTGTGCTTTTGAACCAGCTCCATTCCCGGGCAAACCCGGAACAATGCTCCCCGTGCTTCCGGAACAAGACACCTCCTCACTGGAACCAAGAGCACCTGGAGCAACGTTCCCCCTGCTACAAGAACCAGAAGACTCCCCTCTTGAACAAGAACTGCCTGGAACATCGCTCCCCCTGCAACTACTTCCATTGAGCACTGCTTGACCACTCCAACAACCTCCCTCTGATACCATGTTAAAATTCAATAAACCCGCAGAGGCCTCCTCGGATATCCTATTGAAACTCAACAAACCAGAGGAGAACACCCCACTTATATTGTTGAAAGTTTTCCCGGATCTTGGAGTTAGCAGGGGTTATCTCAACAAAGGAGTAACAACCAGCAACACATGCAGCACAAGCTTCTTTATTGATCAAGAGCAAACTTCTTTACAATACGAGACATACATGGCGAGACATGCTTCACCAAAAACCAAAACCAGGAGAGCAGAGACAGTTACAAAGACAAGACACAAAACAAGCCGCGCGGACTCAATTACCAAGCCGCTGGTCTATTGCTGTGGAGTCCGTTCAGTCCGCCAGGTCGCCAGACCGCAACCCAAGCCGCGCAGACTACCCCTTATTCCAATGCTTAGCTCTTCACCGCCGATCTGCAGGCCGCCTGACCGCGAGGTCGCCTAGCCGTCAGACCGCACAAGCTGCGTCACTGAATGGAACAGTCCGCCTGAAGCAGGCGACTTCCTGAACCCCGAACCAAGTTGCCAAAGAGAAGACCGCCTGGTCGCTATCCGCGACCTGTTGTTTACCGTCTGTTGCTTAACCGCAGAGTCCGCACTGTCCCTGACCGCAATCAGAGCCAAGTCCTGGCTTTCCAGTGCTATCCGCACAACCTACACAACACAACCGGGTCAACTCTCATACCGCGCGGACACCAAAGTCCAAACCGCAGCAACTTACGCGAGCTCAATTACTGTTCACTTACTTTAATTCTCTTCTCTAGGTACATCTCTGATGTGACATGGGTCCTATTTATAGGCACGATGATGAGTATGGTCACCACCCAAACCGATAGGATCACCGCCACATCCCGCAGCAAGAACAAGTGTGTCCGCCAGCCCACGGACACACACTCCAGTTCGCCTCTCCTGTGCAGATAGCCAGTCCGCCCCAGCTTCTCCAAGGTCGGACTCCAATATCCAACCCGCCTTGCCGCCAAAGGCCAAGCGAGGACCACCACAGCCGGACTCCACAACAGCTATGTCCGCCAATCCGCGGACACAGCACCAGTCCGCATAACCCGAGCCCGTAGCCTTGCCATCAAGGCACCTGCCGGACTCAGCGGACACTCGGCTTCCGTCCACACATCCCGAGTCCATTGCCTCAATCTCCAAGGCACTGTCGGACTCAGCGGACACGCCGATCCAGTCTGCTTACACAGCAAACTCCAGTCCGCATTCCTGAATTCATAACCTCATCACAAGGCTAAACTGAACTCATCGGACTCCAGCTTCAGTCCGTACGCTCTTGCACAGGCAATCCTCCAGTCTGCATACCCCCAAGCTAGCAATCAAGGCAACATCACTTCTACTAGGCTTGGTGGACTGAGAAAGCAGTCCGCGCTCCACTGCACGATCTCCCCGGACTGAGCCAACCTGGACTTGGTTCAGATCACACCAAGTCCAGTCCACTGGCCACAAGGGCCAGTCCGCACTTACAGGCGGACACTGGATCTAGCCCGCCATACCGGGAGACCTCCAGCTTCTGTCCGCACTGACCGGCGGTCTCCGCGGCTTCCACTTGCCGCTGCACTAGAGTAAGACCAAGGCAACTGGCAAACCGGTCTGCCGAGCTCCAGTTCATCAGTCCGCTCCATGCCGGACTCCGCTGATAGGATTTCTATCCGCCGGGTTACTTCCTGGGATCCAACTGTCTGTTGAGTATTCGCTGGCCTGACAGACCGCTGCTGCTGTCCGCATAGTCCGCGCGAACAGACCGCCCAGGCCGCCACAGAGAAAACCGCATGCAACATCCATGCCGACTTAGCAGTCCGCAAACCATGTCCGCGTAGTCCACGCGGATAGGTTGCCCAAGCCTTCTATTCACCCACTTTCACTTTACATTTTTCAACAGTTACCGTGTTCGTCTTCCCCAGTGTTTCCCGACTGGCATCGCCCAGATCGAAGCCCGCCGCTCCCATTCGGATTCTTCCAGTCCATCGTGATTTCGCTATCTCAAGTTGTTCTTGCTGTCGTCGGTCTAGGGCAGTCGCAGGACCGTGATTCCTCTCCACCAGATAGGAAGTAGTAGTCGTGATTGTACAACGTCGTATCCGGCGAGTAGGATCGTCTGGGGCCTGACTGGCCAGATCAAGCAGTTCAAGTCCCGGGCGAGCTCCCTCAGGGGGGGGGGGGGGTAGAACTCGGCAACCCCGACTCGTCCGGGCAAGACGGACTTACCGGTGGGCGAGTGGAGCCGGTGGACTCGCACTTGCCCAGGCGAGCCCGGCAAGTGGCAGGCGAGTAGGGCCATCCAGGCACGTACTCACCGAAGTCTAGGGAGAAGCGGCGAGTGTCAGCTCCATCGAGCACTCGCCGCCCCCGACGAGTAGAGGTCTCAAGGACTGCTCGCCTAGTCATTTATGATGCTTTTTACTATTTTGTCACCGCTGGTCTGCCCATAGCCTTTCAGAACAGTGGAATTACGCTGTTGGCCGGCCAACTTGGGATGCACATAGCTGTTTGGAACAGCGGAGGTTGGCTATTTGCATGACGTTTTCAAAATCTATAAATAGGACCCGAGGGGTACCTCGGAAGGCATGCTAACTTGTCCCCCAGTCTTCTAGCGCTTTTTAAGGTTGCCTTACATCGGCATTTGTCTAAGGAGTGGAAGCACTCTGAGATCTTCCGGGTGTGTGGTGGGACCTCCACGTCGAGCCCTTGGATCAGTTCTCTTTTGTTTTCCTTTATTATTTAGCTTGTAGGAGAGAAGTAAGTATGCGATCACCCCTTCCCCATGGGTGAACTCCACAAGAGACCGAATTTTCGGTTTCGACATTTTTGGTGCGGTGAGCGTGAAGCCTGATCAGCACAGAAAATATTCAACTAGCTCGATGACAGGAGAAGGGAAAGGCTCGGACAAGTCTGACTCGCCACCCCCTCCCCCTCTCGCCACGATGGGGATGTTCGACTAATTCGGGCAGGAGGTGCTCGGCCTCGTCAGGTTCGCACTCGGCGCGCGTGTCGAGTGCTCGACACCAGCAGCACCTATACTTGCGGTCCTAGCCCTTGGCGAGGACGCTCCCGGCAGGCGAGCTGGGAAGGAAGTTGTCGAGGAAAGGAGAGGATGCGAGCTCCCTGGGCGAGTGCTCTTCCCGGGTTCAGCAAGCGGGGGCCGGTTCGGCGAGATGGAGGTGCGAGACCCTCCTGCTCGCCCAGTAGGGGGAGGTAGCCACTTCAGCAAATTGGTTTCTTCTGCCCCAGTTACAGAGGGGTTCATGGAGCCAGAGATGTCTTACTATACCGGGAAGGGAGACCCGGTCCAATACGTCTAGTGGTTTGAGGTCGTGATCTCGATCCGACAGATGTCGGATGGATTCAAGTGCAGGCTCTTCACCATCACTCTCAAAGAGAAGGCGATAAAGTGGTTTGACCAGCTACCAACCAACTCCATCTACTGCTTCGAGGACCTGCGTCGGGGGTTCATGCTGAGATTCACCACCTCCAAGAGGAGGAAGGAGTCAGAGTCCCTGTTCCACATCAAGCAGGGGGTGAATGAGACCTTGGGGAGCTACGTCGACCGGTTCTAGGAGGAGGTCACCCAGGTCAAAGAGATGTCAGGGCATACCCTGATGATGGCCTTCACCCTGGGGGTGTAGCAGGGTTTCTTCAGGATGGAGTTTGCCCGGAAGCTCCTCCTAGAACCCGAAGTTTGCCCGAAAGCTGGCCAGGTGGGCTACGGAGGAGGAGAAGGAGCCAAGAGGTGGCAGAGGTCAGGAGGAGATAAGAACCGAACTCCAGTAGAGGGAACACCGGCAACTGCAGCAGCAACAACAACCTAGGTGGGGGCGTTAGGAGCCGAACTGTCGGCTAGGTTGGGCGACAAAGTGGCAAGACCAGGGGCCGCAGAGACGTTTCCATGTAGGAGACAACCGCCAGGGGGCAGGGTCAGTTCCACCATCCGGGTTGGAGGCAGGGCCAGAGATCTCCCCCCTCCCCCTCCCCCCCTCGATCAAGATCAGGCTATGGTTATAGCCCTGGGGGAGAGGAGAAAAGCGGCACTGCGGAGGAGAAGAGAGGTTAGGGTGGAGTTACTCTACTATGACTTCCATTAGGAGGAGGGGCACGCTACAGCCACGTGCCCGAAGTTCCTTGATATGAGAGGAAACATGAAGAAGCTACAACAATAAGGTCGACAAGAGGTGCAGATTGAGGAGGTCCTGCCTCGGGCGGTGGAGGATAGGTGTGAAGATCGGGCAGATATCGGAACCCGGGGGGGATCAGAGTGATCCATGGGGGTGGGGATTGAGGCTTCCCAGAAGGCGAGCCTTTACACCATGTATCAAAGGAGCATTAGCTACACATCCCAGACCCCACCCCCGGAGGAGAAGATTACCTTCTCAATGAAGGATATGTCGGATCATGAGGATCCCTTCTGCGATGCGCTGGTCATCCAGACAGCCATCGAGAATTTCACTGTCTCCCGCATACTCATCGACAATGGAAGCTCCGTCAACGTCATCTTTAAGAAGGCATTCGACGCGATGAAGGTGGAGGCAAAGAGGGTGTTGGCCTCGAACGTGCCTCTATTTGGATTTTCGGGAGAGAGAAAGGAGGTGGAAGGAGGAGTGGGGCTCCACGTCACTCTGGGGGGCAGTCCTGAAACTGTAGGTTCGTCATCGTGGACGCCCCCAGTAGCTACAACGGCATCTTCGAGCGACCCCTCATCATCGCCTTCCACTACATCCCCTCATCCTTCCACCAATGCCTGAAGTTCAGCACCAAGGGGATCCAGGTCCGGGTCCGAGGGGATCCCAAGGTGGCCAGAGAATGCTATGTCACTGCCGCGAACTCTATCTCCTGGCAGGAGGGGGCCGAGGAGATGGAGTGAAGGATGGAGGAAGCAGAGTAGGAGGTCGATAGAGTAGAGATGGAGATGGAGAACTATGCTCGGGAGGAGGTGACATGAGGAAATCGGGAAGAGTCGGTCGAGGCGATGGCCGTGGAGGAAGTGGTGGAAGCTGAGGAGGTTCTTATCCCGGAGGAGAGGGACGTTGGGGAATGGGTGGAGGCTGCAGAAGAGTTCATGGAGATTGAAGTTCTCACCCAGGTAGGCAGGGTGGAGAAGGTTCGCATTAGCGGGGGGCTGACCTCGGAGGCTCGGGAGAGGATGTTGGCATGCATCCGAAGGAACGTGGACATCTTCGCGTGGTGCGCAGCAAAGATATCATGGATCGATGCGGATGTTGCCTGCCACTGCCTCAACCTGGACCTGGAAGCTCGCCCCGCCCAGAAGAAGAAGAGATCCACCGCGGACAAACTGGCAGAGTCCATCAGGGAGGAGGTGTTCAGGCTCCTGAACGCCGGCTTTGTATCCGAAATACAATACCCTGGCTGGGTCTCCAATGTATTTATGGTTAAAAAGGAGACGACTGGTGGCGTATGTATGTCGATTTTTCTTTAATTTAAAAATTGTGCCCTAAGGACTGTTATCCTTTGCCTCAGATCAAAGCGCTGGTTATTCAGCCGCCGGATTTCCTGTAATGAGCTTTCTAGATGCATTTTCAGGTTACCACTAGATCAGGATGCACCCCCCCCCCTCCCCCCCACGAATATCAAGGATGTCTCCTTCATCACGGGGGATGGGTGATACTGCTACAAAATGATGGCCTTTGAGCTGAAGAATGCAGGGGCGACGTACCAGAAGATGATAGATAGGGTCTTCCGAGAATAGAAGGGGAGGAACCTGGAGGTGTATGTAGATGACCTCATGATCCAGAGTCGAGACGTGGACTCTCACCTCCAGGACCTGGAGGAGACCTTCAGCACCTTGCGCCAATATAAGATGAGGTTGAACCCCTGAAGTGCATTTTCGGGGCTAGCGGGGGAAGTTCTTGGTACATCTCCTTACCCCCGCGGGGGTCGAGCCAAATCCTGACAAAGTTTGAGCGATCATGGAGCTCGGGTCGCCTCGGAATGCAAGATAGGTGCAACGATTGATAGGGAAGCTTGTAGTGTTAAGCAGGTTTCTCTCCCGGGCTATAGATAAGTGCTCCCCCTTCTTCAAAACATTGAGGGGTGGCCAGAAGTTCGAGTGGACTGGGGAATGCGAGGAGGCATTCCAGGCATTGAAGAGGCAGTTGACTCAGGCTCCCTACTCCATGGACCGAAGGAGGGGGGCTTGTCTTTATATCTCAGGGTCGGAGTAGAGGTCTTGAGCACCTTCCTGGTTCGGGAAGAGGGGAAGAAGCATCTCCCCATATACTATGTGAGTCGAGTCCTAAGGTAGGCAGAGCTTCATTATCCCATCCTAGAGAAGCTTGCCTTCGCTCTGGTCATCTCGGCTCGGAGACTCCGGCCCTACTTCCAGGAACACTCAATGGTCAGTGAAACTAAGCAAGTTTGATATCTCCTTTGTCCACCGCCTATCGATCAAGGCCCAAGCAATGGCCGACTTTCTGGTTGACTATGTGGTTGAGGTGGCAGAGAAAGAGCTCACTCACCCAACTCTATGGAAGGTAAAGGTAGATAGCGCTTCGGGTGAGCATTCCCTAGAGGTGGGGGTGATCTTGGAGAGCCTCCAGGGAACAAGAATCGAACAAACGGTGGTCGTATATTTTCACATCACTAACAACTAGGTCAAATATGAGACCGTAATTGCAGGGTTGTGTCTGGCCAGAGAGCTGGGCGTGCAAGATGTGGAGGTCCTCACTGACTCCATGGTGGTGGCTTCCCAGATCAGCGGGGAGTTTGAGGCAAGGGATCCTACCCTCCAGTTAGCAAAGGTGAATGGGGTCATCGGCATATTCAAACCTTCTCCATCTGACAAGTGCCCAGGGAGGAGAATGGGCAGGTGGATCAACTGGCAAATTATGGTCCCCGGGTGGGGGGTACCATCACTGACCTATTTCGCCCTTCCATCTAAGAGGGAGAGCTGATGGAGGTGGATCAACACCCCTCGTGGATGGACCCATTCACAACCTTCCTTTCCACAGGGGAGTATCCGGAGGGGGTAGACAAAAAGAAGTTCAAGTACAAGTCGGCGTACTACCTCATCCGCGATGGGCAATTGTACAGAGAGACCCTCTCGGGGATGTTGGCACGTTGCGTGGCCGAGAGGGAGGTCCAGAGAATCTTGGAGGAGGTCCACTCTAGGGAGTGTGGGAGTCACTTTGGGAGTCAGACCTTGGAATGAAGGATTGTTCGACAAGGGTACTTCTGGCCTACTCTAGGCCACGACGCTGCAGAATTCTCGAAAAGTGCGACAAATGCCAGTTGTTCACCACCCTCCAGCTACAACCAGCCCAGCGCCTCAGAAGCATCACGGCCCCATGAATCTTTGACATCTAAGGGTGGATTTGGTTGTACCCTTCCCCCAGGGCAGCGGGCAGAGGAGGTTCCTGTTGGTAATGATAGATTATTTCTTTAAGTGGTTGGAGGTGAAGGCGCTAGCCAAGGTGAACTCCCAGGTTATCAGGAATTTTATTTGGGAGGAGATCATCTGCCAGCACGGGTTAACCCAGGCCATCATCACGGACAACGAGCCTCAGTTTGGCAGCGCCGAGTTCATCAGCTTCTGCGGGCAGCTCGGAATTAATCTCAGATTTGCCTCGGTCCATCACTCTAGGAGCAACTGGCAGGTGGAGGTGGAAAACAAAATCATAGTGAACCTCCTGAAGAAAAAGGTTGACAACTTGAAGGGTGGCAAGGTGGAGCAGCTTCCCCCGCTCCTCTGGGCTCTAAGGATCACCCCCAACACAGCAACAAGGGAGACCCCCTTCAAGCTCCCCCATGGTTGTGAAACAGTGCTTCCGATAGAGTTTGAAGTCCAAATACCTCGGGTGGCAGAGGTCCGGGAAGACAGGGAGGAATGGAGAGCTGAAAACGAGGAAGAGCTACGGCTCTCCCTTGACATGGTGGAGGAGCTGTGTGATCTCTCCGCCATCCGATAGGAAGAAGTAAAAATAAGAAAGTCTAAGTACTTTGACAAACACGTCAGGGTCAAGTAGTTTATGGAGGGGGACCTGGTCCTGAAAAAGGTGGATGTCGCGGGAAGATCAATCGCTATGGGGAAGCTTAACCCCAACTGAGAGGGTCCGTACATTGTAAAAGAAATATTGAAATCAGGTAGGTATCGTCTTTGGAATGTAGAGGATGAGACCCTAAGTCTCACCAGGAGCGGTGATGACTTGAAACGTTTTTACCCCTGAACCATGTAAGTAATGTCCTTTTTTAATAAAGCTTCTTGATGTGTCAATTCTCTTGTAGTGATTCATGTGAATGGATGAAGTGTTCATTTGGTAGACCCCGAGCAGATCCCGTTGTCAAGCTCTCACCTAGCTGGCAGGGCTGGATGTCACTCGAGAGAGTCTACCACTATGTACCTCATCAAACGTTATTATCTTACGCATTAGTGACACTATGTACCTCATCATATGATTTGGCACACCGTCATTTGCAACATTATCAAATGTGGAATAATGTGCTATGATCACTAATGCTAGATTAACTCATATAATGACTTTTTATTCCCAGTTGAATAACTCTCAAATAAGCTTACAACGAGAAAGATGTTAAGTCACTAGGTGTGGAATGACTAACATCTAACCATCTTAGGCTTTCATCAAGAAATTATTTGGGGTCTTCAGTCTGTTATTTGACGCTTGAATGTTGCGACTATAGGTTCTTGCTATCAAAATATAAATATAGGAGAAAGTTTCATATTTCTATGAACTTTAATCACATCTCCCCCGATATTTTTATTGTGAGAACTCTATTTAAGCTCTTGTCAAGTCGTCTGCAACATTATCTTTTGACCTCACATCAACGAGGTTCACAATCCCTTGACTCGTAAGGGAGGTCAACTAGGCTTGTTTCATCCGTAGTTATCTTTTTTTGCTATTGAACGAAGTGTTCGTAGTAATCGTTTTAGTAGCCTGATTATCGCAGTAAACTGCAACAAAACTCAACTTCAGTCTCGATAGTGGAATGTCCTTCACCAAATCTCTTATTCACTCTGCTTCTTCTCCCACTGAAGCTAGAGCGTAGAGTTTGGATTCCATAAAATACAGTGCAATATATGATTGCCTCTTGGACTTCCATGATACAGTTGCTCCTTCTAGTGTGAATATAAATCCACTAGTGGACTTACTGTCGTTTAATTCTGAGCACCATGATGCATCAGAATATCTTTCCAAACTAGAGGATGACCATGGTAACATAAAGCATACTTTGGGTGTGCTTTGGGTATCGCATCAGCCTATCAAGAACATCCCAATGGTCTTGGCTGGGACTACTAGTGAATTGCTCAACATGCCGACCGTAAAGGCTATGTCAGGTCTTGTGCAGACCATAACATACATAAGACTACCAATCAGTTTAGCATAATCTAACTGTCTAACTACAGCTCCATCATTAGGCTTCAAGCAATTATTGGAATCGTAAGGTGTCTCCACTGCTGTACGTTCATTGTATCCCCACGTATCCAACATGGACTTTATATAGTGGCTTTGACTTAGGGAAATGTCATTTTTCCTAAAGCTCACTTGCATGTCTAATATAGTCTCAACGACACCTAGGTATTTAATGATAAACTCTTTCATTAGTTCTGACTTAACGTCATGCACTACAGATTGATCAGAACCAAGAATCAGCATATCATCAAAATATAAGCATATTATAAAGATTTTGTTCGATCTAAGATGTATGTAAAGACATTTATCCGAGAGACTCGACATGAATCTCATGTTCCTTACACTATAGTCAAAATTCTCATGCCATAATTTTGGTATTTATTTTAGTCCGTATAGTGACATGATTAACTTACAGATCTTACTTTCGTGATCGTCTACGATGAAACCTTCAGGTTGGCTCATGTATATCTCTTCGGTCAGATATCCGTTCAAAAACACAGTCTTAACATCAATTTGATGAACAATAAAGTTCTCAATAAAACACAATAACAAGGAGTATCCTAATGGTTGCTAAGTGACACATTGGTGAATATACATCAAAGTAATCCACCCCGCTAACTTGTGTGAAACCTTTAGCCACCAGGCATGCTTTATACTTAGCTACGCTAACATCAGGATTGAGTTTATTTTCAGAACTCACTTACACCTTATAGTTTTAACCCCTTTTGGCTTCTCAACCAACGTCCAGGTGTTGTTCTGAAGTAAAGAGTTCATCTCTTCATCAATGACTTTTTTTAGAGTAGTGAATCTCTTGATCTCATCACGTCCTTATAGGTGTATGGATCAGCCTCAACGTGGTAAGTGACGATATCACTACCAAAGGTTCTAAGAGTTCTCTCTCTCATCGAAGTCCTTCTAGACTCTAGGACATTATTGCCTACCGAGACTGAATAGGTGGTGCTCAGTACTGATTCAGGTTCTTCCTCAGTAATAGTTGCATGTATACTTGGGATGTTCAGATTCTTATCCTTAAGAAACTTATCCTCAAAGAATACAGCATCCCTAGATTCAATAATTATATTATTAGATAAGTCTAAGAATCTATCTGCAGCATTATCTTCAGCACAACCTAAGTAGACACACGTGTTGGTCCTAGGTGCAAGTTTAGACCATCTAGGGTCAGAGACCCTAACATAGGCTATGCAGCCTCAAGTCTTAAGTTTAGTTAATGTTGGGGGTCTCTTAAACCAAGGCTCGTAGGGTGTGACGTCTAACTTAGTATGAGGGACTTTATTCAGAATGTTGTTTGCCGTTAAAACTGCTTCTCCCCAATAGGCAATAAGCATGCTAGCAATGAGCAACATAGAATTCAACATCTCTGTTAACGTTCTATTGTTTTGCTCGTCTATACCATTTGATGGGGTGAGTAGGGAGCAGTGGTTTCTGTGATGATCCCTTGAGAGGCAAGGAAACCCCAAAACTCACTGGACATGTATTCTCCTCCTCTATCACTTTTAAACCTCTTTATTCTCATGTCTAGTTGGTTTTCTACCCTGTTTTTGAAAAGACAAAACTTTTAAAACGCTTTATCTTTAGTTTTAAGAAGATAGATGTGACAAAACCGAGAGCAATCATCTATAAATGTGATCATATACTTCCTTCCTCCTCTGGTGACAAAACTTTTAAAGTTACATATATCGGAATATATAAGCTCTCGGGGTGTTTTGCTCCTAGTAACCCCACTTAAAGTTTCTTGGTGATCTTAGTCTGAGCACACACATCACATTTCTCAGGCTGTGACTTAGTGTCTAATGTGATTTGGTCAGTTCTAGCTATTTGGAATATTTTCTTATAGTTCATGTGTCCTAGTCTCTCATGTAGAGTCTTAGGGCTAACTAAATTTGTTTGAACTTGTGAACTAACTCGTTTGCTAGATTTAGTCGGTACATCCTATTTTGGACGTATGCACATCCAAAATTGTGTGAGTTAACTGACAGTGTTACTCTACCGCAACAAAAGTAAATAACATACAACATCATATAATAGACTAATAGAAACTAAGTTAAAGCTAATGACAAAATAAATTTAACGTTTTTTAAAATTAAAGACTTATCTGAGGATAACAGCAAGGTTGCGTTCCCCACCTTCAGCACGTCAGTTGTCTCGTCATTGGCCACCGCCACAGACTCTTTCACAATAGTGAGCCCTATCATAAGAGCAGAATTGTTGCAAATGTGGCACGTCGCCCGTGAATCCAAGTACCACCCCGTGCTAGCCTTAGCATTTCCGACCCTTGCAACAAAAGTCGGAAGGCTCAGCTTGGCTAACCATATTGGCGTGGTTGTCATCCTGTGGTGCTTTGGTTCTTTCCCTTTTAGGGAGCCTGCAATCAGATGTGTTGTGTCTCCACTTGTTGTAGTTAAAATAGTTGCCCTTGAATTTTTATTGCGTTTGTTAGGGCCTGTAACTTTGGAGCTATCGTGGGAGGGTCTGGTCCTCTTAGGGCTCGGCAATCGTTTAGAACTAAGGAGCATATTAGCCGCAGTCTTCTGCTTGCTAACAGTCTCTAAAGCGTGTCGAGTCCTATTTTCATCCTCAATACGAATAAATCGCTTGAGGTCATTATGACCGACCTGCATCTTTTTGCGGTACATTTTAGTTTTAAAGTTGTACAACGTAGATGTCAGTTTAAAAATAATTGTATCAGCAACAAAGCTGTCTGGCAGGGAAATATTCTCATTATGTAAAGAACAGCGTTTTCATAACCGGACCAGACCGGCCGGTGCGACCGGTCTGACCGTGAACCAGCCCCGTGTTCGATCCGGTCAAGCCTCTAAAACCGACCCTGCTCAGAACCGGGTAAAACCCGAAAAACTGGCCGGTTGAACCGCCAACCATAAACCAGGCCGGTTTTCTTAAGACCGGGCGGACCATGGAGCCCAAAAATTAATACCGAAAATGAGGGGGCGGCAGGTTTTGAACCCTACCAATTCAAAATCAAGCAAGAAACAAGCCACTCAGCCAATTGGTCATTGATGAATGCTTTTAAAATATAGTATATATATATAAATTAATACATATTTATAAAAAACAATCTATATAATAAAAACAATGCATATAAATGTATAATTGACAACCAAGACAGACGTGTGACGGTCATATTTATCAAAATATTATGACAAATCCTCTCATTTTTATTCCTTTTTTCAATTATTTTTTGTGTACAAATGAAATTTATGTTATTATTTATGGGTATTGTTATTTATCCCATAAATGAATATTTGTAACCCATGCATATTTGTACCCAAAGCTGATATTTGTACTCATATATGATAATCGTACCCAAACATGAGAATATTTTTTTTGCATGTATAATTTCCAAAAAAAAACATTTTCAAAATATGCATAATGTGTTATATAGCTGTTATAACATGAAAACAATATTTTCGAAAGAGTACTTAATGTGTTCTCTAAATGTTATAACATCAAAAACAACATTTTCAAAAAAAGTACATGGTGTATTCAACAAAAATATATTTAATCTTTCAAAATGTCATTAACATTTGCAAGTCCTATCTGTCCTGCCAAAAAGATATCCGCCTACAAAAAAATAATTTGAATCAGTAAGTATATTGAAAACAAGAAATAACTGCGTAAATATCTTACATATTTTTGAACTTAATGCGTTGTGTTTCTTGAAGAACTCTAGTCATAAAATAATCTGCAATCAACAAATACAAAATAAATTAATTGATGATTACTTAAGTTTTAATGTACTTGTCAATCAAATATTTAAATAGACATACCTGGCTAATTAAATTAGACGTGTAATATATGGAATGTCCCACTCTTCGGCTATTTGTTCATGATATGTTCGCCACACCGGAAATATAGGAGGTAACAGACATTTTTCTTTCATCCTCAATAGCATGAAATGGTTGTCATTTATAAATCTCATATGAATTGTCCTTCGACTCATCGGTGGAGTTGAATGAAGCGGTAAAAAGGTGAATGATTGTTTACTTGAAAAATGAACAAATTGTATGTTGTAGCATGATGCAACAAGTAGACCCATGTTGGGCATTGACATCCATCTATCAAGCGGGGCTGGCACCACCCAACAATCAAGAGATTTAGTAATTCTAATCTCCTTGATGTTCCAAAAATTTCTGTGTATAATAATTTCTTTTCATGAAGTTCTCCTGCAAGATCATGTCTCGCTTGCATTCAATTATCACCCATATTTAGAGCGATGCTTATAACTCTATATCCACAATGCCCATCACCCATAACATCAACAACATCAAGGAGATGTGATTGCACACCCGGTGGCATTTGATTACGCACAATTTCTAGGAAAACACTCCTTGTACTTCTACATTTCTTTGTCAACCTGGTTGTTTTAATCTTTAACGCATCTTGTTCTTCCCTCAAAACATGCTCGAAATGTGATGAGTCTCTTTTTGTGGATTTATAATCTTCAATGAACTTTTTCAAACTCCCTCTGGGACGACCTCTTAATTTTGTAGACAATGTAGGATCCTTTGTTTGGCTAGCTTCTGGGTTGACGATTTCACGCAATTTCTTTTAACTTCCCTTATTTGGAGATCACTTATACTACTATATTTTTTCAATATTCCCCCACATCATTCTCTATGTCCATTGATTCTTTTTGTTCTTCCTTTATGTGTAAATCAGGTTTCTCATTCAATGTTAACTGTTTCCATTGTTTGTGTACCATCCATAATGGCAATGCATTAAACTCTTTCATGTAGGGTACTAATTCATGCGCGCAATGTAATCCAAGTGTATACCTGTTCTTATGAGTACACTGTCCAAACTGAAAGACCCAGATTTTATGGACTCTTCTTCTTTTTTGATTATATCTAAAGCAGCATTGGAGACACTTCCTACAAGATTTACATATAATATACTTTTGAAACCTGAAAAAACTTGAATTTTACTTTCCCAAATAGTCGCTTGATTTCGGTATGCTGTAAATTAATCATGTTATGAAATGTTTTCCAGACTGTCGTTAGATTTCCAATTGATACCTCAAGAACTTTCTTGAGTTGGCTATGACCCCCCTCTACACGGTGTGTAGAAGTGTTTCCCAAATGCAAGTACTTGTCAATCCATGCAGAAACAAACATTTCCTTGTACGGCTCTAACCATGTATTTGTAACATAACCAAGAACATCAGAATACTTGCTAGAATAATCACTGAACATTTCATTAACCCGCACTTGAAACTCATTTTCAGTATTTGCATTTACTATAAGCTGCCAAACACCCAAAAAACATCACATTCTTTGCCTTGTGAAAAAAACTTTCTGCAATTCGCCAAAATATTTCGGTGTATATGAACTTGACATAGAATGTTTTTGGCTTGTGGAAATACAACTTTTATTGCATTCATCAATGCAAGCTCCCAGTCCGTTACAAATACCTTAGGATGCACATTGTTATCAAAAGTAAACTTGAAACATTCAAGTGCCCATTTATAGCAACCCTCATTTTCATTAGACATAAAGACAAATGAACAGAAAAATGATTGGTTGGTCGATGTAACGCCAACTATTGAAAGTAATGGCAAACGGTAGCGGTTGGTCTTATAAGTGCAATCAACCATAAAAACATTTGAGAACATATTACTCAGACGAATAGCCGTTGGATGGGCAAAAAAAATACTTTCTAGTTGTAATGTACTCTCATTTACTTGAGTGAAACTGATATAACCGGAAGCACTAATGCATTTGAACAAGTGTTGAATTGGAGTTCCACCTTGTGGTTGTGTTCTATATAACTTAGCCTTTGCATTGTAGATTGTTCTAATGGTTGTAGTATTACCCGGATTTTCTTTTTTAGCATGGCTAAAATTTTTCTTGGCTTACATCCAGCATCGTACATCTCCTCGACAATCTTGTGTCCATCGATATCTAGCCTGCCGGCATATGGGTGTGCTTCAAGATGAACAAACTCGTGATTGTGCACACCATGTGTAACTTCAAGTTCCCATTCATTGTTCTCATTTTTATGTCCTTTAAGTGCAAATTTACACTCACACCGCTTGGAACTTGATTTTCTGATATTTCTTTTAACATAGCCTTTATTTTTCTGAGTACTTGGAGGTAACCCACCTCTGTCGCACCCTAAAATAACTCTAGGTGTTGCTCTGTCACCGAGCTTATCTGCCCTTGTTATAATAATGACAAACCCCAACTGTTTGGCAACATTCTTAGCCCATCCAATCAAAACTTCTTTGCTTTGAAAACAAGCGGATGTGTGAGAGTGCATTCCAACGTCTTTGAAAATTTCTCATTTTCAAAGAGCACTAACTCGTTTGAGCTCATGATTACTTAGGCTCCTAAAGACAATCATAGCATGCATACTAATGATAATCGTACCACTCATAAACATAAAAAACGTACATAAATCAACCAAAAAAATAAAACTACAGCACAAAGTATACCTTCAGAAATTTCAAGTAATCTTTTGGGGCTCCTTGCTTGTTCAGATCAAAAAACCTCAACTGTCCTGTAATTAAATCCCAAATTATTAAGGGAAATAAAGCTTAGCAAAGATCAAACGTCTGAGAGAGACAAATATAAGTATATTTGTCAAAAACACAGGAACAAATAGAGCTTTATTTGTGGTGAACTGCTTTGCAATTTTTTTCCTTCATTCATGTTTCTCGGTGATTTCCATACTTCCAAATTTTTTCTTTATGTATAAATCATCTTTGAGTGCCACACAATTAGGATTTTGGATGATTATTCAATATTTGTTGTCCTAAACCAAAACTCCAGCATTAAGAAGCATTGACCACATATAACTCAACAAGTAGACATTCCTGGCTTAAAAATTGTTATCAACGAAGAGATGTATTCATTAAGATCCACTTTCGAGCACTGGCTAATCAACATGAAAAGATAAAGGAATGCACATGGAATTTGCCTCTTCGCCTTAAATGAAGGTTTCCAATTTGTGACTTTTCTTTCTAATAAATGAACTATGTTTGTGAGGTTTCTGCTTTCTTCTTTCACCGGGAAATGTTTTGCTGAAGTGTGTTTTGGTTTGTAGAGCTTGATGCAAAGATTGTGTGTCTCGTTTTATTCTTTCTTCATGAAATTTCATAGATCCCATTAGTTTAGTAAGTGATAGGTCTTTGGACTCCTCTATGATAGTGACTGCAGGATCAAAAGTTGGGGAAGGCTCAAGGATTTGGGAACTATTTTCTTGCCTTCAATAATATCCCATAGATGGAGTTTAAAATGAAAACCAAAAATCAACGCATTATCAAAAAAAGGAGATGAAAGATTGCTGTAACAATGCTATTATTTGAATGATCTTCACTCTTGCCATGTAAAACTGCTTGACAATGCTCTTCAAATCTATGCTATTTTTTTGAAGGCTCTTTGGGAAGACACGAAAGTTACCTGTAAAGGTTCTGGAAGAGTAGTTGACGGCGAGAGAACGGCCGTGAGGGTGGAAGGAAGGCCGGCGATCAAATGCCTTTGCGGGAGGTGCGATGGAGTTAGCGACGAGAGCTCATTTCCAGGAGTTTCGCCGAGAGGTTGTCGGCAAGGGAGCGGATGCAAGGGAGGAGCGGATGCGAGGGAGGAGCGGATGCGAGGGAGGAAGGAGGCGAGCCTAGGGCAGGGGGTCGGGGAAGATCACCGCTGCGAGTCTGCGAGCGGCCAGATATGCGGGAAAATGGGTTTAGGGTTCGGCGGATTACGTTTGGGTATAAATATCATTTCCCGTTTTAAAAAAAAATACTTTAAATTTGATATATTTTGGGTGCCAAATATCCAAAATAGGTGTATAAATAACAATACCCTTATTTATTTTTCATGGCCTGCGAGCCTCGCGCGTACATTTGGAAATACGCGTTACACGTATTTCCATTATTCCGATATATTATATATATAACGTTCTGTTGAAACTTGTGAAGTGAAAGTGGGTGAATGGAAGGCTTGGGCAACCTATCCGCGTGGACTACGCGGACAGGTTTGCGGACTGCTAAGTTGGCAGGGATGTTGTAGGCGGTTTGCTCTGTGGCGGCCTGGGCGGTCTGTTCGCGCGGACTACGCGGACAACAGCAGCGGTCTGTCAGGCCGGTGATTACTCAACAGGCAGTTGGATCCCAGGAAGTAACCGGCGGATAGAAATCCTATCCGCGGAGTCCTGTTGGAGCGGACTGATGAACTGGAGCTCGGCAGACCGGTTTGGCGTTTGCCTTGGTCTTGCTCTAGTGCAGCGGCAAGTGGAAGCCGCGGAGACCGCCGGTCAGTGTGGACAGAAGCTGGAGGTCGCCCGGTATAGCGGGCTAGATCCAGTGTCCACTAGTAAGTGCGGACTGGCCCTTGTGGCCAGTGGTGTAACGCCCCAGATTTTGATTGCGTACGCATGATGGGCGTTACGTTGGCTTTGACCGTAGTTTGAGCATGGTTTTTCCCGCGGGCTTGCGAGTGGCTGTTTTGGTTGCCGAGTTGCACGATTCCCCAGCAAACCGGAGTCCAAATTGGGACTCGGTGAGGCCTCTTAGGGAATGCTTGCACTTTTTCGCGCCCGGGTAAGGTTGCTCAACATAAGTTGTTGGTTCAGGAAACAAAAAAGGGTAAAAAGTTTCTTAAGGCAAAAATGGTCTAGGACGTCACAGAAATATTTTCAAAACATGGAAAATGGTCGTTTTTGTGCGAGACACGCCCATGTCACGGGCGTGACCCAGGCCGTGACCTGGGCGTGACCTCCTTGACTCGACGAATTTTTCTTACGTCGAGTTGAGCTCGACGAAGGGTACACGCCCATGACACGGGCGTGTCACAGGGCGTGTCCCGCTTTGTCGAGTGTCGAGTGTTGAGTGTCGAGTGTCGGTATCGAGTGAGGGTACACGGCCTGTGACACGGGCGTGTCACAGGGCGTGTCCAGCTTGTCGAGTGTCGAGTGTCGAGTGTCGAGCATCGAGTATCGAGTGTCGGGTGTCGAGCGAGGGGAACGGCCTGTGACACGGGCGTGTCACAGGGCGTGTCCAGCTGTGTCGAGTGTTGACACTATGTGTCGACGAGGTGTCGAGACACGGGCTACACGCCCTAGGTCACGGCATGACCGACCCGTCACGGGCGTGTACCGGCCGTGTACCATGTGGATAAACTTGGAATTGCCGACTTTCTGCGCCGCTTATGGTACACGCCCTGTGTCACGGGCGTGACACAGGGCGTGACCGGCCCGAAAATCGAGTTTTTCCAGATTTTTTGTGTCGTTCATTTCCTTGATTCTGCATCTAACGGTTCAGCTCTGTTCTGGAGGAAATAAGGCCGAAACAGAGAATTGTCTTTCTCATTTCACCTTCTCTTCATCTTCTTCTTCATCCTCAAAGAGAAAGAAGAGAGCAAGGAGCAAGCAGGCAGGAAAGAGAAGAGCAGCCGTCGCGGGCATCGTCTCGGTTCAGGCAAGTGGTGGTTCTTCACCCTTGCCAATCTTTCTTTATGATTTTAATTGTGCAAACAAAATAGCTAGTTTCTCTTTCAAGTTTCATGAGCTTGTCCTTCTTGTTTTGGGTTCTTCCTCACTAGACTTT